>CM060318.1:89353086-89360586 GCA_030674155.1 Stramonita haemastoma | reverse complement strand
AATTAGATAAGCACTGTTGTCCTGTCTGTCTGTCTGTCTGTTTGTCTTTGTCTGTCTGTCTCTCCATTCTCTTTTAAAGCTATATTCCATAATCAGGGCAAAGGCCGGATGAAAAAGTATGTAATACTTACTCTGTTCATTCATTCATTCATTCATTCATTCATTCATTCATTCATTCATTCATTCATTCATTCATTCATTCATTCATTCTTCTCTCTCTCAGTCAGTCTGTCCGTCTGTTTGTCTATCTGTCGCTATCTGTGTGTGTGTGTGTGTGTGAGAGTTTCTCTGTCTGTATGTCTGTCTCTGTCTGTCTGTCTGTCTCTGTCTGTCTCTGTCTCTCTCGGTGTCTCTCTGTCTCTCTCTGTCTCTCTGTCTCTGTCTGTATGTCTGTCTGTCTGTCTGTCTCTCTCTCCTCTCTCTTTTTTTCTCTCTCTCTCTCTGTCTATCTCTCTGTCTCTGTCTCTGCCATGCCAGTCTCTCATGTTTCTGTTGAGGGCTGCAGTTTCAGTCAGCCAGCAGGTCAGTGGGGCGGGCAGTGATGGCTGTCACAGCAGAGGGAGGTGTGCAGAGCGGCCATCATCTTCCATTACGCCCTCTTTTGGAGCACAGCAAATTGCACACTGCACCCCGACACTGCCGACACCCTGTCCTCTTTTCCTGCAGGGCGGGGATCGATAGGGAAGTGGTGCTCTCTCCAGGTCACACACTCCGTTCAGAGAGCGAGAAGGAATGATGATGATGAGATGTGCTGCTGATGATAATGATATATATCTACTACTACTACTATACTGCTACTATACTACTGCTGCTGTAACTATACTACTACTACTACTACTACTACTACCTCTACTTATTTACTACTACTACTACTACTACTACTACTACTACTACTACTACTACTACTACTACTACTACTACTTAACTCTACTACTACTACTATACTACGTCTACTACTACTACTACTACTACTACTAACTACTACTACTACTACTACTACTACTACTACTACTACTACTACTACTACTACTACTACTACTACTCTTGCTGCTGTTGATGATGAGGAGGAGGATGGTGATGGTGATGATGATGATGATGATGATGAGTGATGATGATGATGATGATGATGATGATGATGATGATATAATAATAATAATAATAATAATAATAATAATAATAATAATAATAATAATAATAATAATAATGATAATAATAATAATGATGACACCCTCCTCCTCATCATCATCATCATTATCATCATCATATTTATTACCATAATCAATTCAACTCAACTGTCTGGACCCCCACTGTGGTCGGGAGGAGCTCCACCCTGTGCCACCAGTGTTGACCATTAATTTCTCTGTGTATCTGCAGAGTTCTTTGATCTCCTGTCGCCTGGCTCATGTTGCTCTGGTCTCATGGTGACCTCAGTTTTGGTTTCTCCATACCTCTGTGCCTGTGTAAAAGCCTCCGGAGTTGGAGGTTCAGGGAAGAGGGTGGCTGGAAGGGTGTGTGTTATCATATCGCTACCCCGCGGGTTGGAGTCTCATTCAACTTAGCGTAATGACTGACGTATCGCTGCTTTCAGTAGAAGGCTTGACAGGTACTATCCAGCGTGTGTTAGCTCAGAGCAGGTGACACTGACCACCCAAAGTGACCCAGCCTCAGTGCAGGGCCCCTGACAGGTGGCTGCCTGACTGCCTGACTGAATAATTATGCTCCCCGTGGATTGCCCAGCTTGGGGATGCAGCATAACGAATCTGGGTATGACTGGGACAAGGAGGCTGAGAAACGAAGCACAGAAACATAGGAGAAGATGAGACAGGAAAAGAAATGATTTAGAGACAGACAGGCAGGCAGACAGACATCGGGAGTGATGGGGGTGGGGGTAGGGGTGGGGCATCTGGTTGGTGGGTAAAAAAGACAGCAGGGGCAAGGAGGTCTTGTGTCGTTTGTTTTGGTAGTTTTTGTTTTGTTTGTCTTGTTCTTCGGTGTGGGGGTGAGGGAAAGCTGCGAAATGGAGAGTGCGGGATATGGAGTGTGCTCCTCTCACGTGGAATAGTGAGGGACAGGAAGAAAACCAGATCATCCTTTTCTACCAAAAGACAACGAATACCAAGAAACAATCAAGAAAGCTGAACAAAGCAGCAAAACAAATCCCAAAGAAAACCCTTTGTCCTGTGCATTTATGCCAGGAAGGCTAGGGATGGATGGAGGAGGGAGGAATTTCTCTCAACCCCATTTAGTGTGACGGTCTTGTTTCAGCTTTCTGTCTTGTCTGCTAAGTTGTGTGGGTGTGTGTGTGTGTGTGTGTGTGTGTGTGTGTGGCGCGCGCGCGCGCGTGCGTGCGTGCGTGCGTGCGTGCGAGCGAGCGAGCGAGCGTGCGTGCGTGCGTGCGTGCGTACTTATGTGTGTGCGTGTGTGTGTGCGTGTGTGTGTGTGAATGTATGTGTGTAAGTGTTCCTGTGTCTGTGTGATTGTGCGCGCGTGCGTGTGCACGCGCTTGTGAGTGTTTCATTAAAATCTGTTAATCTTTTGGGAACAGCTGCATGCATGTTAATATTTTGAATACAAGTGTTTTGATTTTTTTGGTTAACAAGATTCAGCTATATTAACAAAATCAATTTATCATTATTATTGTTATTATTTTAAGGGGGAAGTGTGTGCTGATATCACACAAGGAATTGTTTATTGACGAGGCTGGAACAGCAAGCATGCCTTGTACTTGTATGTGTCCGAAGACAAAAGGCAGCCACAATCGTCTTCTGACACTCGAGTGCAAAACGAACCCTGACGCCTGCAAATCAGTTTGGAAACATGCCCACGTCTTAAGCCTGCTGCATATTTGATTTGATTTGATTTGGCCATTAGCCCCTTCGTCGGTATTTGGGGGCTTTACACTTCAGGTTTTAGGCAGTGTGTCCTAAGCAATTTAAACCTGGTGAAACCAAACCCTCTCCAGGCCTTTGTGTGTTAAGTAAGAAAAACGTTTTATAGCATAACTATGGCTCTACTTTATTTTGTTGTGCTTAATCTAATACAATATCCTACATTGGCAGCATCTCTGAAATCAGTGATCTGGGAGGACTACAAGAGATCGAAGAATTCAACACAGGAAAAAGGAAGAAAGAAAGAAAGAAAGAAAGAAAGAAAGAGAGAGAGAGAGAGAGAGAGAGAGAGAGAGAGAGAGAGAGAGAGAGAGAGAGAGAGAGAGAGAGAGAGAGAGAGAGGAGAGAGAGAGAGAGAGAGAGAGAGAGATTGGCAAACCCTAATGGCATTGTGTGGAGCTCCTCTCGACGACGATAGTCGATTGAGATAATTGAGTTTATCTGTTATCAAGAATAAAGAAGCTTCTATAAATATCCAGCAAAACCGTTGCTGCAAAAATAACAGATTTGTACGCTTCAGTCATTTACAAGACAGATGCAAAATTAATGTACTGATTAATATTTCAGACTGTCCCAAACTGGCTTACTGCAATTTCGCATCACTTTAACTTTAGCATGTACGTGGAAAAAGCTTTTCGGTTTACAGGCGTGGGATACCCTATTTAATTTCATGTTTTTCTCTTTTGTCAAACGCTCAGAAAGTAAGTATTATTGTCATATGAGCAAAAATGCATGGCGCTGCCGTTAAGCGATAGACAAGTCAGGCGCAGCTCATCCGACTTCAGCATAGGAGGTAGATAATTTTGTTGATTTAAATCTTTAAAAAAAGGCGGGACAATGGATCAAGAAGGTAGAAAAGAGACAAGAAAGAGGCGACAGTAAGTAAAGGGACAAGGCAGAAATAAAGAAGGAGATTAAAAAGATGGAATTTCAAGGACATATTTTTAGAAGGTGGGGATGCAGTTCATACTGTCAGGTCCCCTGCATATCCACTAGAGAACTTTATCAGTAACTGCAAAAGAGGAA
This sequence comes from Stramonita haemastoma, assembly GCA_030674155.1. NCBI lineage: Eukaryota > Metazoa > Mollusca > Gastropoda > Neogastropoda > Muricidae > Stramonita > Stramonita haemastoma. The sequence continues at coordinate 89,356,672 of CM060318.1, read as the reverse complement.
GAGGAGTAAGAGAAGAAAAAGAAGAAAAATTGCGAAGAAGAAGAAGAAGAAGAAGAAGAAGAAGAAGAAGAAGAGAAGAAGAAGAGAAGAAGAAGAAGAAGAAGAAGAAGTAAACAACAACAACAACAGCAAAAGCTAAAGATGACAACAACAGCAACAACAACAACAGCAACAACACAACTACCACCACCTTGTTGCAGCAGCATATAAAATGCAAAGAGCAAAAGAAAGAGCAGAAATAACGGGAGAGCACATAGATACACACCACACACACACACACACACACACACACCACACACACACACACACACACACACACACACACACACACACCTGCGCGCGCATATTAGAATAACATAACTCACTGAAATGATAATCAGTCATTTATGTGTCACAAAAACTAGAAAAAAATATATGTATTCAAACGATAGTCTTCCACATCAAGAACCAAAACTGTTGCTAAAAGACCACACATTGAGCAGATAAAGTTTAAAAACAACTTTATCTAAATCAGCGCCATTTCCCCGGCATTTCTTGTTTCCATTCTCCTGCATTAACATGTACCATCAGCAGACCCAAGATGGGCGTCGGAGAAAAAACTGGGGATGCGTCAGTCAATAATTTTACTCCAAGCTGGTCTGTCTGTCTGTCTTCAGTCTGTCACATCAGCAGCGCCGTGTTCAAGCCGGTCTGTCCAGTCTCTGGTGTTCTGCATCATTCAGGTCTTCATCTGTCTGCCCCTGTGTCCTCCTCCCTCACGTGTTCCCTATAGGACAGTCTTGTGAGAGAGTTATGACGTGTGATGCAGCAACACCACGCCAGCTTCCTCCTCTTTACAACAGCCAGAAGGGGTTTCTGTGGCCCAGCATAAACATGGCTAAGTGTACAGTAGATATCAAGTAGCAAGGTTCCACAAGTAAGCAAATCAGGCTGATTAAATTGTATTTACTCTACAAAATGCATCCGTTCTATTTAGACAAATAGTTTCACCTTTCTGCACTAAAGTTGATAACTATGAACGTTATAATCCATGAAAACAGAGCCACAGTGTACTTTCTGCTGCCACCAATTTCTGTCAATTTCCTAACAGTACCTTCCAGTATAGGATTAATTTTAACAAGCGAACTTGGCATCTTCGACGCCACAACTTTATCTATGACACCAAAATTTCATTTTTGACACCAAAACTTCATCTTTGACACAAAAACTTCATCTATGAAACAAATAACTTGATGACATGCCTGCCGACCAATCGACGAAGCAAGTACCACATAATTATATGTATTAAAATCAATGAGCAGTGAATGAAAACAAGTGCCGTAAACAAAAGTAGGTAACACAAGGAATTCTACACAGGCCCTGAGGTTAAACCAGCTTCTCTGGAATTCTATGCATTCTGTGCTTGCTCTGCCTCCTCTGCGTTGGCCAGGTTGTCCAGATAATGGCAGAGGAAAGAGGTGGTCACGCCACACACCCGGATCTGGATTTGCCGAATGGTGGGGGCCTGCATGGCGCCGTCTGCAACACAACACATGGCACAGAATTAGGCAAGGTGGATGTACTGACACTCAGAATGAGGCAAGGTGGATGCTCTGACACTTAGAATTAGGCAAGGCGGATGCTCTGACACTTAGAATTAGGCAAGGTGGATGCTCTGACACTTAGAATTAGGCAAGGCGGATGCTCTGACACTTAGAATTAGGCAAGGTGGATGCTCTGACACTTAGAATTAGGCAAGGCGGATGCTCTAGGCAAGGCGGATGCTCTGACACTTAGAATCAGGCAAGGTGGATGCTCTAGGCAAGGTGGATGCTCTGACACTTAGAATCAGGCAAGGTGGATGCTCTAGGCAAGGCGGATGCTCTGACACTTAGAATCAGGCAAGGTGGATGCTCTAGGCAAGGTGGATGCTCTGACACTTAGAATCAGGCAAGGTGGATGCTCTAGGCAAGGTGGATGCTCTGACACTTAGAATTAGGCAAGGTGGATGCTCTGACACTTAGAATTAGGCAAGGTGGATGCTCTAGGCAAGGTGGATGCTCTGACACTTAGAATCAGGCAAGGCGGATGCTCTGACACTTAGAATTAGGCAAGGTGGATGCTCTAGGCAAGGTGGATGCTCTGACACTTAGAATCAGGCAAGGTGGATGCTCTGACACTTAGAATCAGGCAAGGTGGATGCTCTGACACTTAGAATTAGGCAAGGCGGATGCTCTAGGCAAGGCGGATGCTCTGACACTTAGAATTAGGCAAGGCGGATGCTCTAGGCAAGGCGGATGCTCTGACACTTAGAATTAGGCAAGGCGGATGCTCTAGGCAAGGCGGATGCTCTGACACTTAGAATTAGGCAAGGCGGATGCTCTGACACTTAGAATTAGGCAAGGTGGATGCTCTGACACTTAGAATTAGGCAAGGTGGATGCTCTGACACTTAGAATCAGGCAAGGTGGATGCTCTGACACTTAGAATTAGGCAAGGCGGATGCTCTAGGCAAGGTGGATGCTCTGACACTTAGAATCAGGCAAGGCGGATGCTTCGCACACCCCTACCCTTACTTCATTTGGTTATTCTAGTGTGTCTGTCTTTCTCGTTATCTAATATCTCCATTCCTTCTTCCTCCTATCTTTCTTCCCCCCTCAATATTTTCCAGTCTGCGTGTGTTTGCAGTTTCGTTTTTTTTTTAATCCGTTCCCACAGGCACACTTTGGCTTACTCTTCTGAAAAGCGGAACGGTTTTTTACGTGTGCGCAAGATGTTCTGCGTGTGTTCACACACTGGGCCTCGATTTATAGTCTCATCCAGGTGACTTTTGGGAGAGTGGGGTCGGCACTGATGTTAACTCCAGAGGATAAAAATTAATCCTCTTGAAAGAAATTTGAACCCGGTTCAGCAGATCACGAGAGCATTACTCCCACCACCAGGCTATCCCGTCCCTAGTGAGTGAGTAAGTGAGTAAGTGAGTCAGTGAATGCGTCACAGTATGACTGAGTTAGAAAGAGGTTAATAGACCAAAACAAACAAACAAACAAAAAAGCCAACGACAAGAAAAGATCAAGAGACAGACTTAGGGACAAGAGGGCAGGACAGAGAGAAAGAAAGACGCACAGCCCTTAGAAGTGACCGTTACCTGTGGGCTGGTTACTGTTGGATGGAGTGTTACGCCGAGGGGGTCGCGGGGGAGAGGGGTTGACCACCACACGCTGATGTTGCCGTGCAGTGAGGCAGTCAGAGGGATCACCTCGCCTGGGGAAAAAGGATAATAAGGTGTGATATGATGTGGTGTGGTGTGGTGTGGTGTGGTGTGGTGTGGTGTGGTGTGGTGTGGTGTGATATGATGTGGTGTGATATGATGTGGTGTGGTGTGGTGTGGTGTGGTGTGGTGTGGTGTGGTGTGGTGTGGTGTGATATGATGTGGTGTGGTGTGGTGTGATATGATATGATGTGGTGTGGTGTGGTGTGGTGTGGTGTGATATGATGTGTGTGTGGTGTGGTGTGATATGATGTGGTGTGGTGTGGTGTGGTGTGGTGTGATGTGGTGTGGTGTGGTGTGGTGTGGTGTGGTGTGATGTGGTGTGGTGTGGTGTGGT
>CM060318.1:89328086-89345586 GCA_030674155.1 Stramonita haemastoma | reverse complement strand
CACCTTTCGGAAGAGCAGGCTATTGTGTGCCGGTAGGAGCGGATGACAAAATTATAAAAAAAACGCATGCACACAGGTGTCGAGTTTAGACACCATCCCTGAGGGAAAAAATATAATGGGTAGGCGCTGCACTTGTGGCGACGCGCTTTCCCCGGGTAGAGCAGCCCGAATTTCACGCAGAGAAATCTGCTGTGACAGAAAGTGGTATAAAATAAAATAAATTAGTCATCAAAGTATAATTCACACCAGCAGAACAGCACGTATACAAAAGAAGGGTGACCGTGCGCCCATACACAAGTCAGTTATGATGAGGTTGATAGTGTCAACAGAATGAGGAAAAAATCAGTATAAGTAAAGATGGCCATTTTAAACACATTATCCTAATACCAGTGTGCTACATTTATGCTGCTGTCATCCACTAGAAATTGCTGTTTGTATTGAAATCATCATTTTGTACCCAAAGAAAGTATGTCGGGTACAAGCGTCATTCACAGACCTGTCTTCCTGTTGCCAGGGTCCACGCCACATCTCCAGATGTTCCGCACTCCCAGGGCAAAGATTTCAGGTCTGACGCCTTCCTGACCCATGAACGGATTGTCCCGGGGAATGGTGTAGGGCAGGTCAGGGCGGGAGTCAACGTCCAGCCGAAGCACTTTGCCCAGCAGTGACCGTCTGGGAGTAAACACGACACCTCCAGTGAAAATACGACACCACGAACTTCCGAAGAGAAAATACAAAGAATACATAGAAGAAGAAAAAGAATACAAAGAATAAGAAGGACAAGGAGATAGAGAAGAAGAAGAAGAGAGAAGAAGAAGAAGAAGAAGAAGAAGAAGAAGAAGAAGAAGAAGAAGAAAAGAAACAACAACAAACAACAACAAAAAACAAATGCAAGAACAAGAAAAGCAAATAAAAGATAAACTCAGACAAGCTATCAAGAGCAAAATCAAGGAGGTGGACAAATCGTATCAAAGCTTTTTTGATGAGCAAGTACACTGACTGCTTATCACAAAATCAACGGGAGTGTGAAAGAGCTAAGTTACTTGTTTTCGTTCTTAACCATTTCTTTGTTATTTTTACTAAACTTTTTCATACGGACAACAGATAAAAATAGAAAAGGTGACACTTCAGTGGTAACTGGAACAATCTATTGTAATTTCGAAAAACACAACTGAAAATTCAGATGTAAAGTGGCAAAATCATATTCATAACATCTTCTCTGATATAATGAAACATCAGAGCAGTGAAAGTAGTCATTATGATTTTTCGTCTTTACAGTCACCACAAAAACAAAAAGAACACCCAATAGCCAACACTAGAACAAAAACAAAATACCAGTATTTTCTACATTGTAATGAAGTATCGAGGCGTAGTTATGCTTTCTTTGGCTTTAAAACACATGTACAAACACCCAAGCCCTCATCCTGACCACCTCTTTCCATGCAGAATTTGTCAGTTTCACATTCTGTCACTCCCTGGATTCTAGCCTATCAATTTGTAATAACTTTTCACAGAATTGTCCGATTTTCAATCTGCTTTTTGTATTGTATAGCCCGTTAATTGCAGATTGATAAATGATGATAAGATGTTAGCGGCAAAAAACATTGCGACGCGTGATGGAGGGTCACAAAATGAATAAAAAAGGTGTGCACTGATACTTACGTGTTCTGGGACACATTGTAAGAATAAAAAAGGTGTGTACTGATACTCACGTGTTCTGGGACACATTGTAAGAATAAAAAAGGTGTGTACTGATACTCACGTGTTCTGGGACACATTGTAAGAATAAAAAAGGTGTGTACTGATACTCACGTGTTCTGGGACACATTGTAAGAATAGAAAAGGTGTGTACTGATACTCACGTGTTCTGGGACACATTGTAAGAATAGAAAAGGTTGTCACTGTACTCACGTGTTCTGGGACACATGTAAGGTCCCTCCTCCACATCCACAAGATACAGATGACCATCGTCCAGGAACAGAATCTGAAAACAGCCAGACACACCAGATCATTTCCAGATTTTAAAGTTTTGAAAGAATGGAGTAATTTATTTTGTTTTATCTATTCATTCTTTTATTTCTAGGATAATGGCAGAAATACTCATGGGCTATTTACACCCAGTCCCCGTGTGTATGCAGTTTTGTGACTGTTGTCATCTATTCCCTCCGGCACACAATGACCTACTTTTCCAAACATCGGAACGGGCTTTAACATGTGCGCAAGATGTTCTGTATGCAGCATTGATGTTAACTCCAGGGAAAATTCCCTTGACCAGGCGTCTCGGTGGCGGCTCAAACCTGAACTCGATCCTGGGCTTTCAGATTGCTAGTTTCAATGCTCTGACCACTAGGCTATCCAACCTATGATTACCGAATCTATTGGTACTGTTTTAAAATACGATAATTTTCACATTTCTAATGAAGTGTTGAATCATTTTCAGAAATACAGCAACTGATTTCACTGTCCAGAATCACATACATCAACATGCAGATCGGCATAATCTGAATTTCTCCACAATATTTTTATCATCAGTACTAGTATCACTAAGGGGGCGGGATAGCTAAGTGGTCAGAGCGCTCGCTTTCCCCCTGCCAAAGTTAAGCACAGGGTTGAGTGTGGTTACCAATTTGGTGGGTGGCCGTTTATGCGCCTTGGCTACAGTACAGTTCCCCAGTTCAGTCAGCTGTAAATGAGTACCTGCCCTCTTTAGGGTCAGGGAAGGTAAAGCAGCGAGGGGGAGGAGATGGGCGCCGCCCTCAACATGCTGGCCCCTAGAGAAGCTGAGGTCCCCTACGCCTCGCTCCCCTCGACCACACGTTATGGACACCTTTACCTTTTACTTTTTACTAGTGTACTGTCGATTTGAGCCTGAATCACAACAGAAAGCTGTAATCAAAGTGAATCAGACACAAAAAAATAAAATGATGACATAAGCAATCGTGAAGTATCTGTCTGTCTGTCTGATTGTCTGTTTGTCTGATTGTCTGTCTGTCCCTCTGTCTCTCTGTCTTTTAACGTTTCTATCTATCTGTCTGTCTGTCATTTTCTGTGTTTCAGTCTCTGTCTATTTCTCTCACCACCACCACCCCTACACACATACATACATGCAATGTGCTCTCTCTCTCTCACACACACACACACCACCACCACCACCACCACCACTGCCACCACCACCACCACCACCACCACCACCATCACCACCACCACCATCAAAACCAATAACAACAAAACAACAACACCTCCATCAATATCTCACCTCCCCGCTAACACAACAACAACAACAACAACAACAACAACAACGACAACAACAAAAACAACAACAACAACAACAACACACCATCATCAATATCTCACCTCTCCACCATTATGGTTGGGGAAGGGCTGGCCTATTTCCAGCACCACTAACAACAACAACAACAACAACAACAACAACAACAACAACAACAAAAACAACACCATCATCAATATCTCACCTCTCCACCATTATGGTTGGGGAAGGGCTGGCCTATTTCCAGCACGACCTTCTCGAAGTGGGGGTCAGCGGTGTCGGGGTCCGAGGGGGAGACCCTCATCTCGCTGATCCGGATCTTGTTGTGCAGGTAGGGGACGCCCGCCTCCTCACTGTCCTCCCACAGCGCGTCCTCCTGCCCGGACAGCTGCGTGCTGTAGTACACAAAGAAGCGGCCGTTGGCAGCGTACCCGGGATGGAACGCCATCCCCAAAAAACCCCGCTCGTCACCACTGGACCAACTCACCTGCAGAAAAGAAAACAGGGTTGGCTGAAAATATTTACAGGACAAGCTCAAATGCAATATAAGAAAATTAAAAAACGAAATATGAAAATAAGGATTTGCTGAAAATCTTTGAGCGAGATGAGTGGAGGGCTAGGTGTGGTTCATTGGTCATTGTCTCTATGGAACAGTCAGTTGTTAGAGAGGGGTATCTTCTGGTGTGGATGGGATAACGCTTAGGTGGTCAGATGTTTAAGTGTCAGAGTAAGCGTGAGTATGTGTGTGTGTGTGCCTGTGTGTCTGTGTGTTTGTGTGTGTCTGTGTGTGTGTGCCTGTGTGTCTGTGTGTTTGTGTGTCTGTGTGTGTATTATTTAACGAATATTGACGCTATGCCAGACCATATCCAAAAGCCAGTAACTTACTTCCACACGTGCAGAGATGTTCAAGAAAGGAGCAGACAGCAATCGTTTCTGTCCCGGATACAAGATGCGCACGGTGCCCGGCTGTTCACCCACGAAGAGTCTTCCGGTACCGTCCCCAGCATGCCTTGCGAAAATGGGTGATGTCACATCCTGTGCGATGGGCTCCATGCAGAGGCATCCCTCTGTGGTCTCCTTCTGCTGCTGCAGCTGACCGTTCAGTACTGGGCTGTGAAATGGGGGGATGATAGACAGTGACACTGTACTAAAGGTGACTTTTCCCCCTTTCCTTTCATTGATAAACGGAGTACAGAAATTGTTATCCGTTTATTACTGAGATGTGCAGGGGGGAGATGATAAAGAATAAAACTGTAGGAATGCTGATTTTTCTCTGTCCTTTTTTGATAATCCACGAAAAGAAAACGTTGTCCATTTAGTACTGAGATATGCAGTGGATGGATAATGAAAAGTGAAGCTATAAAAGTGTTGATTAATTGCTCAAGGCTTGTTGCTGTGCTGTTGATTGCTGTTATTCAAAATAATGTAATAACCATGCTCTATTTATTAACATTTATTTAAACCAATAAAGGAAGAACAGAAAGAAGCAAAACGTAAGGCATAAAGTGAGATAAAAAATAAAAAAGCAAAAATTAAGGCATGAAGAAAGGAAAGAAAAGAAACAAAATTCTGTTTATAAAAATGTTCGTCAGTTTCTAAAAAAACACAACTCCAAATTAAAAAAGAGAAAGTAAGACAAGAGAAAATGGGAAATTGAGAGAGGAAAGAAATAATGAAGGAAAAAAATGAAGGAAAAGACAAAAGAAAAAAACGAAGAATTGATTTTCAATATAGTAGACGCGTCAAAGTGTTCAGAATGTTTGACATACCATGATCTAACTGCCGCCTGCTAAAAAGCAAAAACGCTTTTAATCTAAATAAAAAATAAGGATAAATGATCGAGTCAACTGGAAATTGGAAGCATAGTGACTAAATAAGGAAACACGTTGATAGAAAAGTAAATGGGGAATAACCAAACATACAATAGATAGTCGTTAAGTAAACCAGTGAAAGTTCACTGTTTGTCCCACTGCAGAAAACTGTTGCCATACCCAGTCTGCTTGCTTTTGTTGCTTGTTATTTTCACGTCCGAATTTATAAGAATAAAGGGAAATAATTATAATAAGTTTTTGTGTAAAAGAAACACCTGTCATAAATTATGCTGCAAAGTATCCATGTATATCTATCAACAAGTCATCAAAAAATAAGTGCAAATAATTTGTCTAAAAGGTTTAGACATTTCCAAAAGTATATTTATCTCTAACTTTAAGTATCTAAAATGCATTTTGATATCAAATGTGCGTGCGTGCGTGCGCGCGCACGCGCGGGCGTGTGTGTGTGTGTTTGTGTATGTGTGTGTATGAGAGAGAGAGAGAGAGAGAGAGAGAGAGAGAGAGAGAGAGAAGGAGAATTCTCCCTGCCATGCCCCACCACTCTGCAGTATAGTTAATTTGTGTTAACCATCCACAGCCCAAAGGCCAGAAGCGCACCTGGTCAGCAGGTGAGGGTAGCAGTAGTCCTGGTCCGTCAGCCCCACGTGCTGGCAGAAGACGTTGTCGTGCAGCAGCAGGCGGCTGCCCGTCAGGGAGGGGTCCAGCAGAGGCACTCAGGTCCCCGCAGGCAGCCACAAACTGCCGGCAGTAGTCCCCGCACAGGCCGGGGAAGGAGCGGGCCTGCAGCGTCCTCTCCGCGTCAAAGATGTGGGCGGCGTAGGGCGAGCAGCTCTGGCACAGCAGCTCCTGCACGAAGCTCTGGCAGCGGCGCCAGTCCCGGGCGGACAGCAGGGACTGCAGGTGGCGGTACTGCCCCAGCAGCCGCTGGTCGTCCTGCGCCGTGCAGCAGCCGAAAGCGCTGTAGTTGCCGCACAGCTGCAGGGGGGACTGCGCCTGGAAAGGGGGCCGGAAGTCCAGGCACTGGGGGTGGCTGTGCACGGGGAGGGGGGTGAGGGTGAGGAGGGTGGTGGTAAGGAGGGGGGTGCCGTAGAAGAAGGAGGTCATGGTGACCTGTGTGCAGTGTCCGACAGTCTCCTTGTCCTAACAGTTTGGAAGCTGGACCTGAAAAACACACAACATCTTTAAAATGTAATCTCAAAATCTTGAACCTTGCATACTTTCAATAGGATCCCCAAACATAAGGCCTAAAGATTCACTAGGTGTTTATTTCCTCTTATTCTTGTTTTTATGAAACATACATTCTAAGGATATTTTCGTTCTCTTTTTATTATTGTCTTCTGATAGTAGCTTCAAAAAGCCACAAGGATATCAAATATTAATGTACATGCAATTGACACTTTCAAATTCTTACAAGTGTCTTGCTGTAAGGTACCACAGCAGGTGGAGTTTAAATCACCGCCGGGACCTCTGATGAAGGCTCATCCAGAAGCCGAAACTCCAGTCAGGTCAGGCCAAAGGCATGGTTCTTACCCCCAAATGCCTAAAATGCTGCCATTGAAAGACATTATTCCCTGTAATTTCTTTTTGATTTGATTACTTTTAATTTGATCTTTGAAAAGTCATTTTCAAAATGATTGAGAAGTTATAACTGATTGCCTACATTTGTTTTTCCTCTTCTACTTTTTCCTCAATAACAAAATCTTAAATTTTGAAAATGAAATTGTAAGGTGAAGAAAATGTTTCACTTACAGAAGATGCCACGAATAACTTAACTTATAGTATATTGACAAACTTTTGTACACTGTTTCATGTTTCCCAAACATATGTTTCTAAATTTTATATCATCCGATGTCCTGAAACAAAATGTCTTTAATTTTTGTAATTTTATGAGAAAAACATCTTGAGACTTGAAACACATACAAAAACACACACTTTGAAGCATACAGAATCTCATGTGCAAACACACACACACACACACACGCACGCACACACACACACACACACACACACACACACACACACACACACACACACACACACACAACACACACACACACACACACACACAAAAACACACACACACACGTCGAGATACTCACACTTCCCACAAGCGAATGCAGCCGGCAGAAACGACGCACACACACAGAGCAGAGGGGCAAAGCCCTGACCTTGAGCCGTTGGTCATAAGATGCTTCAGCGCTGAAAGGAAAGCTGGGCGTTTATCAGGCAGCAGATCGTGTGTCAGTGCCGGAGATAGCGCTGAACCCTCTGTGACCAAAGACAGTACTCGAACCCGTATACATGTACATACGTGATGTGTGTGTGTGTGTGTGTGTGTGTGTGTGTGTGTGTGTGTGTGTGTGTGTGTGTGTGTGTGTGTGTGTGTGTGTTTCACTCTGTTGCTTTCTTGTCTGTTTATGTTTTTTCTTACTCTTCACACTTCTGTATAAATCAGATGAGTTCTTTCAAGATATGTTGTATATCTCTGTCTCTCTCGTCCTCTGTCTGTGTCTGTGTCTGTCTGTCTGTCTGTCGCTCTCTCTCTCTCTCAGTCTGTCTCTCTGTTTCTTGATCTATTTGTACCTGAATATTTTGTCTGTGTGTCTGTCTGTCTGTCTGTCTGCCTGTATCTGTCTCTGTCTGCCTGTTTTCTGACCCCTGCACTAAAGCGCCCATTGTCCCCCACTCATCTGCCATCCCCCCCATTTCTTTCACCAAAGCCACATATGTCCAATTCCCCCTCCCCTGCCCCCACCCCACCCACCTCCTGTGGACGTCAAAAAGAAGAAAGAAAATTTGGGTCATTGGGTCGTAGTTCCAGAGTTTTTCGGTAGAAAACTTCCATTGGGTGCAAGTTCATTACCACTGCGTAAAGTCTTTAACTCAGGGATTACGTGCTCTGCATGCATGACGATTATAATTATCAGGTCCGGAGATTTTGTGTGCCTCATTTTGTTCTGTGTTTAATCAAAAGGTACCGTCTTTATAATTAGAGACTGGAATGGACAAAGGACTAACTGATTGAATGAATGAATGAATGAATGTATGAATGAATAATTGAATGAAGTTTTGCAAATTTTGTCATCCTTTCTCACTCCCGTGCACACAATGATCTACTCTTTCGGAAAGCAGAACAGGTTTTAACGTGTGCGCAAGATGTTCGGTGGGCGTATGCACACGGGACCTCAGTTTATAGTTTCAATCGACAGACTTTTGAGGGAAATGGAGTCGGCACTGATGTTCACTCCAGTGGGAAAAGTTCCTCTTGAACGGGGTTCGAACCCGGGTCAGCAGATTGCGAGCGCGATGCACATCGCCTTAACCACCAGGCTATCCGACCCCCCTACCCCTTGTTTTTGAAAAGGTGTTGAATAAAACATTCATTTATTCCTTGTAGAGATTACAGTGGGATTGGAAGGGAGCAGAGAAGACGACAGGATCCACAGAGCCACAAGCAGATCACACATACCTGTGTGCGCACACACACTCACGGACACGTGCGTACACAGGCACGCGTTATGGATGTGTGCAACGCTCTCTCTCTCTCTCTCTCTCTCTCTCTCTCTCTCTCTCTCTCTCTCTCTCTCTCTCTCTCTCTCTCTCTCTCTCTCTCTCTCTCCTCACACATACATTGCGTCCTTTTGACGTGTGTGTGTGTGTGTGTTGGTGTGTGTGTGTGTGTGTGTGGTGTGTATGTGTGTGTGCGCGCGCGCTTGCGCACGCGCGCTTTGGGGTGGTGTTGTGGTGGTTGTGTGTGTGTGTGTGTGTGTGTGTGTGTGTGTGTGTTGTGTGTGTGTGTGTGTGTGTGTGTGTGTGTGTGTGTGTGTGTGTGTGTGTGTGTGGAGAGTGTGATATTTTAAATTGAAGCTATCATAAACTATAATGTTTGAGCAAATATAAATTGTAGCTACCTTGTGTCTTTTGATTATGGATCATATCAATATGTCAGTTAGTATTGTATTGTAATTGCCCTTCAGAGGATGATTAAAATGTTTTTGACTTGACTGAACTGGACTTGACTTTAAACTCATGCTTTTGAACACGACTGGGTTATGTTTGGGCTTACATCACAATGTTGATTTCTAAATGTTTGTTTGCTGACATTTTTTTTCTTCTTTTTTTTCTTTTTCTTCATAATGCTGTTTTAAAGTATTCAAGATATGTTAAAATGTTTTGGTGTGCATGTAATTTTTTGTTTATATTTATCTCTTCTCTGCTGTCTCCTTTAAATTTCAATCTATTTGATTTATTCAATTATAATCAGTGTATGTGCCTTGACATCATTGTTCGGTCAGTTAGGGACAGTGTGTTTGTTGAACACATTCCTATCTATTTGTTTAAATGATTATCAATGCTATCTCCTTTGTTTAAATGATTATCAATGCATTTAGTGGGGAAAACGCAATTGTTGGATGTACACCTATCTCCTTTTTCATTAAATCAGAGGTTGTACTTTTATTGTTGGTGATGGTGGTTTTGTTTTCTTTTGTTTTCTTTTGTCGTTTTTGCTTGTGTTTTCTTTCTTTCACTCTTTTGTTCTTTCTTTCTTTCTTACTTACTTTCTTTCTTCTTAGGGAAGTGGTTGCGGGTTTGCAATTCCCTAATCTGGGCAAGGGCCTGATGAAAAAAAGTATGTGACTGCTTACTCTGTTATCCTAGGAAAATAGAGATCATTCATTCATTCATTCATTCATTCATTCATTCATCAGTCAGTCAGTCAGTCACAGTCAGTCAGTCATCCATTCATCCATTTATTCTCTCTTTCTCTTCTATCGGCTGTCAGATGCAGCAAACACGGCCTAAGGGACGGAACTCATACTTGCAAATGACATAGCAAGTAGTCGTCTCCCTTAGAGAACATTACAGGCTGCCACTTGTTTTCTTTTGTTGGATTGTTTCTTTTCCTCTTTTACCGGCTGCTTGTTTTGTTGTGACAGCTTGTGAGCTCGCTTGCTAATTTGTTTGTTGGACAGCTTGTGAGCTCGCTTGCTAATTTGTTTGTAGTGTCCGCTGCAATTGTTTGTATGTCCATCCCTTTTGAAGTATGTATATGTTGTTTTATAGTTGGCTCTGCCCCGTATATTTTGTTTTCGTTTATTATCGCGTATAAGCGTATAAGGAAGGAAGGTGGCAGGATGGTTAAGACGTTCGCCTGCCAATATGTAAACCGTGAGTTTCTGGGTTCGTACCTAGCCTCGCCCTTTCTTCCCAGTTTGACGAAAAATTCGAACTGAATGTCAAAGTCATTCGGATGAGACTATAAACCGAGGCCCCATGTGCGAACACACGCAGAACATCTTGCGCACACGTTAAAACCCCGTCCCGCCTTTCGGTAGAGCAGGCCATCGTGTGTCAGTAGGAGCGGATGACAAAATTATATACAAAAAACAACCCAGCATACACACAGGTGTCGTGTTTAGACACCATCCCCGAGGAAAAATCGGGGAGTTGGAGTCCCAGGGCGGCTCGGGGCTGTATATGGCAACGTTCTGGTGTCTCCTGCGACGGTACTGGAACCATTCGTATCCGTCAATGCCCTTCCAATGGATCATTCCAGTGCCGTGGAGAGGGGGAGTCTGCTGCATAGGTAACAGTTTTCCCTCCATACTTACTTACCCAGGCTTTGCGCTCTAAAGACTAGAGCGCAACTCCATATTCTTCCGAGACTGATGGGTGCTACTACCTACTATTATCGTGTTACCATTGATGCCATCGATAGTGTTATTAGTGTTTCCCCATACACGATTATCCTCTTTAAAACGTTAATTGCTGTGTTTTTTATGAAATGAACGTAGGTATTGACAAAATCTCTCCAGAGCTGGTGACACGAGGCAGAAATGTAAAAATCGATAACCTGCTGTCTTCAACAAAGCTGGCAAACTACCAACGGTTCGCTCACTGATTGTTTCCCTTATGTACCAAAGTTAATGTCCAACACTGCTAGAAACACTCCACTGTAGATTTCTTCAATCGCGCCAGCAAACGTCATGCTCATCATCCCCTTGAGTTCATTACAGTTTGAAATCTCATCTGTTGAAAAAAAAGCAACTTCTTACTAAAAGTTTCAACGTGTGTTGTGGTGTGTGTGTGTGGTGTGTGTGTGTGTGTGTGTGTGTGTGTGTGTGTGTGTGTGTGTGTTGTGTGTGTGTATGTGTTGTGTGTGTGGTGTTGTGTGTGTGTGTGTGTGGTGTGTGGTGTGTGTGTGTGTGTGTGTGTGTGTGTGTGTGTAAGTAGGTACGTGTTTATGATTTATACGGTATAGTATGCTTTGAGTTTGTTATTATTTGGCGGATTCTTATCTATGTTTATGTACTGCTGCTTAATCTCACTTTGTTTATTTTTGATGTAGTATAAATTATGCGTGGTATTGAATTAACTCTATAAACTTTCCTTTTTTGTTACAATATAAAGCTGCCCCTATAAAGAGGAAGGAAAGCGCTCAAGAAATTCCATTATTGATATCATTATATTATTAATTATTATTATTATTATTATTATTATTATTATTATTATTATTATTATTTATATTACTACTACTACTACTACTACCGTAAAATCCCTAGCATACGCCCACCCCCCCCCCCCCTGTACACTGATTTAGGGCAAAATTGGGGGGTGGGCGTTTGCTAGGGATAGACCCCTTTGCACAAAGTATTTTTTGTGCTCAACCGTGTAATTGAGCGAATACAAACCCCGAAAGCATGTAAGTTAGGTCATGAGAGTAGAAGTGAAGGAAAATAGAAAAAAGGGACTTTGAGGCAAAGAAGGCCAACGAGTTCCATCGCTTTCCGTTGTAGGTCCTTGTTTCGCAATACCCTGCCTTCAGATTTTTCATCTTCCAGATAATGCAGCACACCTTGGTCGACATGTTCAGATCTAACTGCTGGTACTTTTGACAGTTTCCGTTTTTGTTTGTCTTTTCCGTACTGCTGTTCAAGCCTATCTCTGTTTTCACTCCATTCCCTGATCCTCTTCCTATCCACAGAAAATTCACGGGCACACACCGAAACATTCTCAACTGCTTCAGTATCCAGATACTGATGAAAAAAGCAGGGTGGGCGTTTGCTAGGTAGCTCCCTGTGCCCAACTTTTGGCCCAAAGTGGGGGGTGGGCGTTTGCTAGATGGTGGGCTTATGCTAGGGATTTTACGGTATTTATTATAATTATTATAATTAAAAATAATAATAATAATTATTATAATTATTATTATTATTATTATTATTATTATTATTATTTATTTTTGTTATTCTCATTAGTTATTATTATTATTATTATTTTATTATTATTTTTCATTGTTGTTGTTTCTTGTTATTTTGTATTTTATATTATTATTATTATTATATATAATTATTATTATTATTATTATTATTATTATTATATATCATTATATCATTCATGATTCGTCATCATCATCATCATCATCATCATCATCATTATTCATACATATAATATGATATGATAATAATGATGATGATAATATAATAGATAATGATAATATAATATATAATAATAATAATAATAATAATAATAATAATAATAATAATCATTAGTATATCATTAGTATTATTAGTATGTTATTAGTATGGTTATTAGTATGATTATTAGTATGATTATTAGTATGATTATTAGTATTATTCATTCATCATATATTAGTATCATCATCATCATCATTATATTATTCATTATTATTATTATATATTATTATTATTATTATTATTATTATTATTATTCATTATTATATTATTATTATTATATTGCTATCAATAATACCATCATCATCATTGCCAATATTACTATTGCTATTATAAGCAGAGACTCGTATTTCTGAAGCTCAGTGTAGATTCACACAAAAGGGAAGAACCATGGACAGCTTTGTCAACATACGGTCTCTGAACAAAGAGCGCCACCATCAAACACTGTGATTGATTTCAAGAATGCATTTGACTCAAGCTGACAGCAGACACAAAACACTTCCATTCGAAAAGATCCACTTGAAGCAGCAAAGTAATCAATACCATCCAACCACTGCATTTCAAAGCGACGCCACATGTGCGGTCTTTACGTCTGGCTCTCGGTAGAAAAATGGAATGTCTCAACAGGGATGCATCAGGGTGATCTTCTATTTCCGTCCCTTTCTAACATGATTCTTAATCCACCCAAAATAATACGTTTAAAAATCACATCCAAAAAATGACCATCGAAGAAAAAAAATAATGTTACAAACCTTTTGCTTTGCAGACGACATCCATGACAAGGCAGGCGATGAGCACCAACTTGCCTAACTTCTCCAAGGTCGGATAAAGCCTAAACAATAACCATGGCGTGGAAATTAGCACCAACTTGCCTAACTTATCCAAGGTCGGATAAAGCCTAAACAATAACCATGGCATAGAAATTAGCACCAACTTGCCTAACTTCTCCAAGGTCGGATAAAGCCTAAACAATAACCATGGCATGGAAATTAGCACCAACTTGCCTAACTTATCCAAGACTGGATAAAGCCTAAACAATAACCATGGCGTGGAAATTAGCACCAACTTGCCTAACTTATCCAAGATCGGATAAACCCTAAACAATAACCATGGCGTGGAAATTAGCACCAACTTGCCTAACTTATTCAAAGACTGGATAAACAATAAACGCAATCACTAAACATGCACCTACGCAGCAGCAGTGCAGGGCCCTTCTGGCTGGTGGCCTCACGGCGGCATGACATTGATGTGCTGGCTGTGGACTTCCGACCCTGAGGGTACGACATAACGAATCTGGGTATGGCTTGGGCGGAGAGATTGATATGAGCTACGTGGGAATAGACCTTGGTCCCTCCGTAGACCCCCCTCCCCCCCCTGGGGGGGATTTATGGGTGCATTTTTCTGAAACTTTGTTTATTTTAACGTTTTATGGTATATGTTACCCTCATGTAACCAGGTTATTTCAGGATATACAAGCAATTCAATATGGTAACCCTTCAGAAGGAAAATATTTAGGGGGTGAGGTTAATTTACATTATTTATATTAATATATTCTTACACATTCATATCAAATTTGGTACCAAAATAAAGGGTATTAAACAGGCTATCAACATATGTTAATGTCACCACTGTACAAAGAACGCCTGTCTCATATTTTAAAAACAAAACAGAAAATTGAAATGAATACGCCGTACAATCCTGTCCTGCCTTCAACATCTACCTGCCAAAGTGTATAACGTTTATAGGTGTGTGTGTGCGCGCGCATGCTGCGTGCGTGCGTGCGTGCGTGTGTGTGTGTGCATGCGAGTGAGTGTACATTCGAATTTGTCAAAACTGTAAATTGCTGTTGATTGCTTGTGTGTTGTGTAGGTCAAATGCAAGCGCTTTGATTTGTTTTTACAAGATATAGCACTATACAAGTTCCATGTATTATTATTATTATTATTATTATTATTATTATTATTATTATTATTATTATTATTATTATTATTATTATTATAATTATAATTATTGTTATCATCATCATTATTATTATTATGTTCAGTGACAGGGTGGTGGATGGGTGCCATATAGTCCACAGTAGACTGCTTTTCTGTCCCTTCTCCTGTGAGTGATACCCACCCTCCCCATCCAGGGACAAGTTGACTTCCATTTGTGGCCTAGAATCTGGAGGAAAAAAACACACCAAAAATCAGCAAGTTGAGCTTTGTAGACTGCCTCTGTGTTTGAAAAATGAGTTTCCACAACATGCAACTTAGGTTCTGCCTTTACTTTTGCAAAGCATGGAGGAACATCATGTGGCTCATACTGCACTGAGCATTGGCGGTCCTGATAATGAGGAGGAGGTTCTGTCTGAGACAGAAAAGTGTCAGGCATTGTGTCCCCAGTAACCTCTTGAATGACAATGCCATGAGTGGAGTGGGTGGTGTTGGCTCCTGATGGAGTTTCTTCGTTCAGGTCAAAGTTATCCCAGCAAAAATGGATAACCTTGTTCTCTGTCAAACTCACTGTTGAAGGAAGAAGACTTGCGCACTGAAGTACAGAACTGGCCATAGCAGTCTTAAGTCGCACAATGGTTTTGTATCCAGCAACATGACCAAACCTATTCAACAGACTTATGATTTCAGAGCTGCCAGTTACATGTCTGACAGACATTCCAAGCAAAACATGTTTAGGCATTTTCCACTTCCTTCCTGTCACAGATTAGCATATGTCCTGGGCAAATAAGGATGCCAATCTGGTGGTTTTGGGTTGCTCCATAGAACTACTCTTTCCAGATAGCAGTGTTTTTAGAAAGTCTGTGAAAATATCTGGAGGTTTAACAGCATCAGACTGAAGAAATTCTGCAGAAAAGGCCATGGTATATCAGGTGTTGCCCTGAAAGCATCCATAATGTATCGGCGAAGAACATATGCAGATTCCTCAAGACGTCTTTCTTCTGAAGCTGCTGACACAAATGCTGTCTCAACTGCCTGACCCTGGGCAAGTTCATCACAATAAACAAGATCACTGCGGTGGTTCGGAGCCCAGAATTAAATTCTGAAGCCAAAATGTCTCATTATTTTTTTCTTTCAGGTTGTAAGTCTTGTATCCTGGGTTGTAGAAGTCAGGAGAATGTTGTTGCATGTATTCACAGTACTTCTCACCTAGCATGGTCATTCTCTCCACCTGTGAACCTCTGATTATTGCATTTTCATCATACTCGCATAATTATGTACTCAAATGCCCTCTCGTATGCCTGTAGCCGCTCAGTAGTTTTCTGGTCTGTTGATGTTTCAGCATGCCTGTCTTCACATCTCAGATAGTCTTTTCTACAACCTTCGTGATAGTGAGCTTCACGTACTACAAGATCTGTATCTTGATAATGAGTGAAAATGTCATCTTGTTTAGTTTTGGCTGCATCCTGTATAGACTGTTCTGCTGTCTTGGTGATACATTTTCCAAGTTTTCCAAAACATGGAACCCCTTTTGAAACTTTCTTTTTAAATTTCTTCTTGCAAAAAATGCAACTGTCTTTTGGAAGCAATGGGCCTGAAGTAGCGACAGTCCTTTAGGTTTTGATGGTCCTGCAACCTTTTCACTACCTGTCTCACGCTTTCTTTTCCTGGCAAATTTCACACTTGTAAACTGTGCATAACAGATTCTGTGATAACCATGGCGTGTAAAGTCAAGGTCTCCTGGAATACAATTACAAATCTCATCTAGTCTATGACATGCCACATCTGATAGTTTTTTTTGTGCTTTCTTCAGTTAGTGGAGTTACAGTCTTTTCTGTTATTTTGGAAATGAATTATACAAGTTCTCCCACCCCTGGAAGTTTTTCTTTTGCACTTAAATGTACTTTTGAAGGTCACTGGATGTTCATCTGCCATGTTGAAATGTTCATTTTATACAGGAAACGTCACATGGGGAAGATGAAATACACTTTCAGTGAGAGACTGCGCACTTGCCAGTGACTCCACTCTCCTCAAAAGTCTTTCGGATGAGACTGTAAACCGAGGCCCCGTGTGCGAACGTACCCAGAACGACTTACGCACACGTTAAATCATGTTCCGCTTTTCGTAAGAGTAGGCCATTGTGTGCGGGTGGGAACAGATGAAAATATTTACACAACTGCATACACACGGGGACTGGATGAAAAAAGCACATGAGTGCTTATTCCATTATCCTTGATATAAAAGAATAAAATAAAAAATAAAAATAAATAAAATGACCTGAAACATGATGGTTAAAATGGATACTAAAAGTACTACTCAACAGTTTGCCTTATCCCCAACGGTTGTGGTGGAGGACGCGGAACTGAAAAGAACAACGAATTATGACCACGCCTTGTTCTATTTTTAGATGTATGTTATCGTGTGTCACTTGAATGTGCTGTGGTGTGTGTGTGTGTGTGTGTGTGTGTGTGTGTGTGTGTGTGTGTGTATGTGTGTGTTACACGCGTGCACACGCGCGCGACTGATCTGCATATTATGTGTAATTTCTTGAGGAAAAAATAAAAGAAACTAAAAAAAATCATAGCCTCAAAGGGCTGTGGTTAACACATCCTCTTCGTTAATGATACTTATGGTTGTTGCAGTACTTACTGTGTGTTACAGACATTCTCTGATCAATAATAGCATCTTGATCTAGACTTATTTGTGCATACTTTGTGGAACATGCTAATAGTTGGATATATTTCTGGCACCGGACACACAAGGCGTGAGATGAGAAAGTGCCGCTCAACTGATGGTGAGAGAACGGAACAGCGCTCGGCTGTGGTTGAGTGGTAAGACAGATTTCAGCTGCGTGCGGTTCGGACGGCCGCGCATTAAAGTCATCACTGTAGTTTTGTTTTAAATATGTCAGCAAAAAACGGTGCCTATATAATCGGGAAAATTATACTAGATGCTATTCACAATAAAATTATGAGAAGTTAAGCCAGATTT
>CM060318.1:89315586-89323086 GCA_030674155.1 Stramonita haemastoma | reverse complement strand
GTACACCAGCAAAGTGACACAGCAGCAGTGCAGGGCCCCTCTGACTTGTGGCCACAAGGCGGCCACACATTGATGGGTTCTCTAGGGACCTCTGACCCTGACGATGGGACATAACAAGTGTATGTGTGGCTGGGGGGGTGGGGAGACTAAAGGGAGCAGCATGAGAACATTAGGACGGGAAAGTCAGACAATGAGGCAGCAGCAACAGCAACAACAACAAGAACAACAAGTATTTTGTGGGTTGTGGCGGTGTCATATTGACAGACCAGATTCTTACAATGTATAATGCTGTATACATTATGCTGTTTGGATGTTTTCTGTCTGTTTTCCTCGCTAATATTTTTGTTGTTGCGGTTTGACCAGAATAATACTGTGTGGTAGTCCAGAATATATTGATATGCATCCTACATAGGAATCACTGTGAGATTGAAAGTGAACACTGAATGAGAATTTTGTGTGCGTGTGTGTGTGTGTTTGGCTACTTTCAAGTACCTCATGATGATAGGCAGCTATGCTCCGTTTTCACTAGGTTAAAAGGAAGTTTGTGTGAAGAACATGTCATAGCTGAAGACAGTCACGCCATGAAATGATCAAGCATACACACACTGCAATGCAGACCTTGAAGTTTAGCTTACATCAATAATTGAGAAGCCTTTTTACCAGCCTACAGATGGCAACAGAAGTTGAAATGAGTAAAGGGTAGAAGTTAATTTAAGGGAGGTACCCTGAGACATCTCCCCCTTCATTCAGCCGTATCCCCTCCTCTCTCCCCCTCTCCTCCCCTCCCCTCTCCTCCCCTCCCCTCCCCTCTCCTCACTTCCCCTCTCCTCCCCTCTCCCCCGGCTCTAGGGCGCTGAGTTAGTGCTAATCTGTGTTCAGAGATGACATTAATCAGCAGTGCCCAGTGAACCGTCCGGAGGAAGTGGCCTCCTCCCCTGCAGCACAGATCAGCGCTGAATGTAGACCGCTGAAGGCAGACAGGCCTGTAGTTCCTCCTCTGCAGCACAGATTAGTGCAGGATATAATCATGTGGACCACTGAAGGCAGACAGGCCTGGAGTTCACTGGTGGAGATGGTTAGTCTGAGGGTCTTTCAATGTCCGTGCGTATTGGCGGAGGCCAGTGGGCAGATCTACAGTTACAATCACGGAAGATAACCAGGTACTGCTACATAAAGTTGGTATTACTGCACTGACCAGTGTTGTCTGTCTGTCTGCACGCATGCAAGTCACAGACCGTCACAGACCTGCATACCTAGCTGCAATCGGCAGGAATGACAAGCTTTCAATCAATTGTATTGTAAGAGTATACCACTTTCAATAACGGCAAATTTCTCTGCGTGAAATTGAAGCTGCTCTCCCTGGGGAGAGCGTATCACCACAAAATCAGAGGATCCAATTATTTTTTTCCCTTTCTTTTCCTGTCTGCATGTGTATTTGCTTTCCTACCAGAGTGGCTTTTTCTACAGAATGTTGCCAGGGAAAACTCTCTTGTTCCCTCAGTTTAACATCTCATCCAAAAGACTAGCACCCTGACAACCCACCAGGGTCTGAAGGATATGGGAAAATTTTCTGGAATAAGCGGGGATCGATCCACCACATCCGGGGACTTTTGCTTTCTAGACAGGTGTTTTACCTTTAGACCACCGATCCACCATGTTATCCAGTGTATAGCTTTGGCACTGGTACAGTCAGATAATAAGCGAAAAGTATTGAGAGCAGTTCAACATGGCAGTTAGAAAGAGTTGTCTTTGGTCATGGCTTAGTCTTCAAAGTTGACCCTTTCTGGTGCCTCACTGATGACAGTACAGGACAGGTACAGGTGAAACGTCTTGCTGGCCCTGCTTTCACATGGTATAGAAATCAGCCTTGAGAGAGAGAGAACTCGAACTCGAACTCGAAATGTTTATTGAGAGTAAATGGATAAGCACACAGCTTCTTTACACCATGCTCTCATAAAAAAAAAAATCGAAAAAAAGGAAATGAAAGGAAAAACCACACACACATACACACAAACATACACACACACACACACACACACACGCGCGCGCGCGCGCGCGCGCGCGCGCGCGCACGCACATGCACATGCACAAAAACTCAAATAAGCACCATATGCAAACAATAATGAAAACTCAATACACTATGATCAACTTACATAAGATAGAAATGAGATCAACACTAATATACAAAAATACATGAAAGAATAGAGAGAAAGAATATAGATGGGTAAGAAGAGACAATAAGAGAGAAGGAGAGACAAGAGAAGATAGATGTACATGAGTAGAGAGATGAGAGAGAGAGAGAGAGAGAGAGAGAGAGAGAGAGAGAGAGAGAGAGAGAGAGAGAGAGAGAGAGAGAGAGGAGAGAGAAGAGAGAGAGAGAGAGAGAGGAGAGAGAGAGAGAGAGAGAGAGAGGAGAGAGAGAGAAGGTGGGTGGCTGAGTGGGTACGTGTCGACTGTATATGATTCAAATAATAGCCTTATTTTATGTCCAAATTTCAAAGGTGAGGAGGTTACTAGTATAATTACTAAAACCAAAACCAATTCCAGGCAATGTCATACAAGACATAGAATTAAGAAAACAAAGCCACAAGTAACAGGCGTTGTCACTTGCTAAAGAACTCATTTTCACCCATAAAAACGTTTTACTATTGTTTTATGTCATCAATCCGTTTCCATGATGTTTGAAACCACCAACAGCATAGCGAACATAACTGACAGTACTCCACACACCAATTTCTCTTTTCGAGATGATTGCATCAACATCGTGTTTAGTGAGATGGAGTTTATTCCTTGGGATAACCCTGACAATATTGTCACGGAAGAAGTGGAAACTTTGATTCACCGAATCCAAGACAACATTCTGGCCATCTTGTTCCTGATTGGTGGCCCGGCTAACGTCATCAACATGGCGGTGTTTTACAAGCAGGGCCTGAAGGATCGCGTCAACCTGTGCCTCTTCGCTCTGTCTCTGAGTGACGGGCTCTTTCTCCTCACCTTCATGTTTGTCTACGGCGAGCACATCCACATGCAGTTCACCAGCTCGGAGAAGTTCACTCCCATGGGGCGGTTCATCTTCAGCAACAACATCATCGGCTTCGTCGCCTTTGGCTACGTCTCCACTGTGCTGTCGGCCATCATCGCCACGGAGAGGTGTCTGTGTGTCTTCAACCCTCTCAAGTTTCAGCGCATGATCCGCACCAAGACCATGGCGCTGATCATCATCGGCATCTTCTTCGTGGTCCTGGGTCTCTTCTTCGTGGTGGTTTTCCGCTATCGCATCAAATGTCTGCATGACCCCACAACGGGAGCTACTGTCACAACGTTCGTCAAAGGAGAGTTTTACAAAGCTCACAAAGCCTTCATCGACTATTTGGACAGCGTCACATTCGGTGCCGGTATGCCGGGAACAGTGTTACTGGTGGTGACGGTGTCAACAGTGATGACGATTGTGAAATTACGTCAGATCGTAACCTGGCGCTCTGACGCTGCCACCACGCTGTCCCCTCGTGAAATCGCGCTGACCAAGATGCTGGTGGGAAACTCCATACTGTTCATCATCTGCTTCTCTCCAGACGCCATCAACCACCTGACCAGGCTCTTTGTTCCAGACATGAACTCTGGGGGTCGCTACCACAACTTCTACCTGATGGCGCTGTGGATCGGCGACATCTTCACCTTCTTCAACGCCACGCTGAACATCTTCGTGTACTACACCATGGGCTCTCGCTACAGGCAGACCTTCTGGGCCCTCTTCACCAGGAAACCACCAGCAGCCAAACGCGCTAGCGACACCGCCAGTCAGGCAGCAACTAGCAAAGCAGAGGCACGGCCTAAATAAGAGCCTGTAGGATTGAAAAGTTACGGGTCGTGATGTGTTGATGTTGTAGGTGTTGAAGTGTATAGTAGTGAATAAGAATTACCAGTTTAAAATGAGGTTTGTAGTATGCCCATACCACCTCGCTCCCGGACAGTCCTCAGGTAAGGCCATAAACCGATGGCCTGTGTGCAGACACATGGAAAACATCTTGCACACATGTTTAAAACCTGTTTTGCTTTACAAAAGAGTAGACATTTTCGTGCCGGTTGGAACAGATGGAAGTATTGAATAAGCTGATAAACAGTCACTTCAAAGATTTCTTCTTTGCTTCAGTTCAAAATGTCTCAGGTTTTCAAGCTAAAGAGTCTTTTGTGGTTTGACAAATCAATGAAAGGATAAACAAAAAATGTAATTACTAGGACCAAAAAATCAGTGCAAGTCACACGTCATTTCAACGCATAGAGGAAAAGCACTTAATACTTTAGGTCTCAAAACTAGTCTACTATCAGTATAAACCAAACTTTAATTTTCTAGTACTTGACATATTCTGTTTTATTGGTACCTTTTGATTTATTTCACCTCTCTATTTTGGTAGGTGTTAAAGAAAAACTACCATGCAACTCACTGCATGCATGATGAATGTTTTCTATAAGTTCTCTTGTCATGCAAAGTGACACAGCTTTCTTCTGTGTGTTGACTTTATGTCATTTGATTTCCAATAGTCTTACAGCTTCAAGACACAGTTTATGACTTCATGTGTATCAATAACTATATTGTCAGTTTTCTTTGTTTTTTCTTTTGCCAATGAAGCACATTTTCTTCTTATACTGTTTCCCAGCAAACATGATTTTGATGAATATAAACGGGGATATTATCTTGCAAATATAGTAACCCATATCTTCCAGGCATACATACACATGAACTCTTAAAAAGAATAAAAGTTGTGTTTGGGGGTTTCTCAGGGAAAAAACCCGTTTGATTGTCTTTTTGATTTCAATGTCAATGTGTGTACATGGCTTCAGATCGCCGTACGCCCACATTGAAATTTGAAAGCTGATTGCACATTGTGTGTGTGCGTGTGCGTGTGCGTGTGCGTGTGCGCGTGTGTATGTGTGTGTTTGTGTGTGTGTGTGTGCGTGTGTGTGTGTGTGTGTATGTGTGTGTGTGTGTGCGTGTGTGTGTGCGTGTGTGTAGACCCAAGTCTTAATTTTCTGTGAACGTTTGCATGCATGTGAATGTCGTGAATGCAAGCGCTTTGATTTGTTTGCTTTACAAGATTCGGTGCCATAGAACTTAGAACTATTATTATCATCATTATGATTATTGTTATGATTATTGTTATTATTGTTATATCATCATCATCATCATCATCATCATCATCATCATCATCATCATCATCATCATCATCATCATCATCATCATCATTCTGTCTGTCTGTCTGTCTGTCTGTCTTTCTGCTTGTCTCTTCTTTCTTCTTTCTGTCTCTCTAAATCCATTACTTCTAGAAAAATGTGGTAATATAGTTCTTGTCAGTGGTCCGTTTCCATATTTTGCAGCGTAGCCCAAACATGTCTGACACTTGAAGACAGTTCCACCATATTTTTGAGATTTTTGTGAAAAAATAGCCCCCCCCATCCCCCCTCTCCACCGACCCCCCCCCCCCCCCCCCGACCCCCTTCCCAAGAAAACCCAAACAACCCTCCTCCACCAGAAAAACGATAGCAGTGTTGAAGGCGCCAGACTTGACTTACTGTGGACTACACACACTACTCACACTCCATCACTCAATTCAATTCAATTCAATTCAAAATTTTATTTCAAGAAAAACCCCAAGGGGTACATGAAATTTGACAAAACCAATGTTTTGCAGATATGGGCGTGTGAAAAATACTCACAACAAAAACCCTAACACAATGGATGGCATAAAAAAGAAAAGAAAAAAGAAAGAGTATTCACAATACATGCACTAGTTCATTTATGAAGAAATATCAAATTAGGTTTTTTCATTATTTCTTTCAGAAACTGTGTAACTTAATAAGCAAGATTTCCTCCTAGACTAAACAGTTCATGGAACTTGATAACGTTTGGATTTTAAGATAATATTTGGGATAGCAGTGTTGAAGGCGCCAGACTTGACTTACTGTGGACTACACACACACTCACACCTCCAGTCACTGATAGCAGTGTTGACTTACTGTGGAATACACACTCACACCTCCAGTCACTGATCTCCAATTCACTGATCTCCGGGCTGGCCAAGTGGTTAAAGCGTCGCCCTCGTGATCTAGCGGTCTGTACCCAGGATTGAGCCACCCCCAGGCACCTGTCTGAGGGACTGTTTCCCCAGGGGTCAGCTGCAGTGACCCAGCAGCATCCCCCGCACACGTTCACAGCTCGTTCTCTTTCAGAAGAGCAGGCTAAAGCGGGCCATCTGGGACGGTTTACACACTTTCAAAAGCGCATGCACATAGACGTCGTGTTTAGACACCGTGCCTGAAATCGGAATACGGCTACCTTAATGGTGGCGAAAAATCAAGTTGGGATACACACACATACATACACCCACATACACGCACGCGCGCGAGCGTACATACATGCATGCGGGGGCGCGCCTACGCACACACACACACACTTTTTTGTTTTGCACACCAAAGACCAGAACAACACTTACAACAACAAAAAGCAACAAAAAAGATAATGACAACAGCAAAACAACAAGAATAACAATAGAGCTGAAACAGGAACGAACAACATCAGCAACATCATGAGTAACATCAGAAACAACAGCATTAAAAACACTAAGACGACGCCAACAGCAACAATGACGGATACACCAACAAAAACAGCAACAGCAGCAGCAACAAAAACAGCAACAGCAGCAGCAGCAAAAACAGCCACAACAGCAGCAGCAACAAAAACAGCAACAGTAGCAGCAACAATAACAGCAGCACCAACAACAGAAACCAGCAACAGCACCAGCAACAATAACAGCAAGCAGCAACAAAAACAGCAACAGCACCAGCAACAATAACAGCAGCAGCAACAAAAACATCCACAGCAGCAGCAACAAAAACAGCCAAGCAGCAGCACAAAACACAGCAACAGCAACAAAAACAGCCACAGCAGCAGCAACAAAAACAGCCACAGCAGCAGCAACAATAACAGCCACAGCAGCAGCAACAAAAACAGCCACAGCAGCACCAACAAAAACAGCCACAGCAGCAGCAACAATAACAGCAGCAGCAACAAAAACAGCCACAGCAGCAGCAACAAAAACAGCCACAGCAGCAGCAACAATAACAGCAGCACCAACAAAAAAAGCCACAGCAGCACCAACAATAACAGCAACAGCAACAAAAACAGCAACAGCAGCACCAACAAAAACAGCAACAGCAGCAGCAACAAGCTCAACAACACCAACAACAGCTACAATGACGGATGCGCCAACAAACACAACAGCTGCAGCAATAACAGCAACACCAAGAACAACAACAAAAACAAAAACAACAACATCAACAACAACAACAACAACAACAACAAGAGCAACAAGAGCAACAAGAGCAACAAGAGCAACAAGAGCAACAAAACTAACGGCAGCAGCAGCAGCAGAGGAAGAAGGGTGAGGAGGAGAGAGGATGTGAGGATGATCCGAAGACACAGAGAGTGACGAGGATGTGCGCTTC
>CM060318.1:89305586-89313086 GCA_030674155.1 Stramonita haemastoma | reverse complement strand
CGTAAACTTAAATGGTACAGGCATGTCACAAGATCATAAGGACTAGCAGAAACAATACTACAAGACACTGTCCAAGGAGAAAGAAACAGAGGCAGACCAAAGAAGAGATGGGAAGACTACATCAGTGAATGGACAGGCCTAGAACTCAACAAATTTTGAGAAAGGCAGAACAGAGAGAGGAATGGAGAGAACTGGTTGTCAAGTCTTCATGGGTGCCCCCACGGTTGCCAGACTAAGGGATAGATAGACAGACAGACAGACAGACAGACAGACAGATAGATAGTAGTAGATAGATAATAGATAGTAGTAGATAAAGATAGATAGATAGATATGATAGATAGATAGATAGATAGATAGATTAGATAGATAATAGATAGATAGATAGATAGATAGATAGATATAGATAGATAGATATCAGCAGTGTGGTGTTTGTAGATCTAGTCCAGAAGGGGCAGCATGGCACCAGGACCCAGTTCTGCCTTTTTTGCCTAGATCTACATGAGGGGCAAAGCAGCTGTAACGGCCGGAGTTGACCGATAGAATGTGTGCTTAGAATGTTTTGTACCGGCCTTGTGGTCACAGGAGATGCCTGCCCAGTTATATCAGATCTACGTTTCAGCTTTGTTGTAACGTGCAGGTAGTAAAGCCTACAAGAAAATCACAAGACATTTAATGTTGTTTTGTGATATGTCTTGATGGCTTCGTTTGGAATTATCTGTTTCTATTGCTTAAGGCGATATGGTAACTAGTATTGTATGTGTTTCCAAGAGTTGCATTTACAGTACACACATGGCTGTGCATATATGTGAATCCATGCACACACACACATACACACACACACACACGCGCGCTTGCGCACGCTCACACATGCACACATGCACATACACACACTAAACATATAATACAACGCGCGCGCGTACACACACTCACACACAAACACATACATGCACACATGAGATCGCGCAAATGCCTGCTTGGTATCCTTGAACAAATTCATAGAGTTAAATCAGCAAAAAAAAAAGTTTTCAAATAGGATTTTAAGTAGGAAGGGCGAGTTTGAAGATATTATTCATCGAAAGACTCATACAGAAATTTTAAGAGACAGACAACTCAAGGCATTACTCTTCAGCATAAGACTAAATGCATGTGTTACGACATTCAAGAAGAATGTTAAATGCTTATGCGAAGAATGCATTTCCAATGCTCATGTCATACTTGATTCCCAGGACTGAAACCCTAGTTGCCTCTCATGTCTTAAATGTCTATTGAAGAAGTTCTCAATGATGCAGTCACCATGTTTGATATTGCTAAAGGTTGATAGTCAAGTCCCACATAGCATTTGTTATAATCATTGAAGGTTTGCTTTTGCTTTCATTTTAATTTGCATTATCATTAACTTGTTATGTTGTCTAGCATGTTCTATATTTTGTTATTATGATGTTTTCATGCACGTACACACACACGCACGCACGCACGCTCGCACGCATGCACGCACGCACGCACGCACGCACGCACGCACACACACGCACACACACACACACACACACACACACACACACACACACACACACACACACACACACACACACACACACACACACCAAAAATCTTTCGGATGAGACTATAAACCGAGGCCCCGTGTGCGAACGCACGCAGAATATCTTGCGCACAAGTTAAATCTTGTTCCGTTTTTTGTAAGAGCAGGCCATTGTGTGCCGATTACAAGATTTACAAAACTGCCTACACACGGGGACTGGATGCAAAACGAAGCACATGAATGTTAATTTCATTATCCTCGATATAAATGAATAAATAGATAAATAAATAAATAACACACTTTCCAAGTATTCCATTTGATCGGCTGATATCACTTAAAGTAGAAGGACGTTACAGCTGAAGACTACCACGACATGCTTGCTCCCGTGCTCGCATGTACACAAACAAACATGCACACATACATACATATTTACAAACATACATACATACGTGGAATATGTCACAGACACACATACGCACTGACATCCACGCAGAGAGTGAATGGGCAAGAGAGAACTGCATCCTCATCATCTGATATAGTTGTTGATTACCTAGCATGGCTCCATCTGATATGGATGTTGATTACCTAGCATGGCTCCCTCTGATCTCAATATTGATTACCTAGCATGGCTCCATCTGATATGGATGTTATGATTACCTAGCATGGCTCCATCTGATATTAATGTTGATTACCTAGCATGGCTCCATCTGATATGGATGTTGATTTACTAACATGGCTCCCTCTGATATTGATGTTGATTTACTAACATGGCTCCATCTGATATGGATGTTGATCACCTAGCAAGGCTCCATTGTGTTCTGGTGTCGAAACATCGCAGCCTATTTTGCCGTAGTGTTGCCTTGTATTGCCATGATACATCTACCGTCTCATCTAAACTTGTGTATAAATTATGTTGTTTCTCTTTCCTGGTATTTTCACAATTTACCAGGTAACTTATGCTTCAACGGTTTGTTGTAGTTTTATTCAGCTGTAGTCTATTTTTGAACAAAGGAGCTACAGTACTCATATTTATTATTTATAAAGCCGCATACACACGGGGACAGGATGTAAAAAGGCACGAGTGCTTATTCCATTATCCACGATATAAAAGAATAAATAAATTGATAAATATATAAATAAATGAATATAAGAATTCGTTGCACTCATTTCCTGTATTGGTACTACGTTGTTACGAACGAATAAAATTTGTTTGAAACCAAGGAACTCACGGTGTCGTATTATGTTGCATTCTAGTACTTACATTGTGTTGCATTGTATTGTATTAATTTATGTTGTATTGCATTGTATTTAATTGCACCATATACTACTTTCAGCCGCCGATTTCTCTGCGTAAACTTCGAGCTGCTCTCCCTAAGGTAAGCACGTCTCTACCAGAACAGAACCCCTCAATAGTTTTTGCTCTCTAAAATTCCTCATTGTATGTTACTCATTACCTAGGAGAGTGACCTTTTTCTTCAGAATTTTCCTAGCAGCATCTTAGTTTGATGCAGCGAGCTCTTCTGCTTGCCTTAAAATGTGTACAAACTTGACCTCGATTTATCGCCTCATCCGATAGACTAGTCATTACCCAGACCACAACCCAAATTCGGGAGGATGTGGAAAGTTTCAGGCTCAAAACATGGATGAAACTCTCACTTGTGGTTTTCTGTGTATCAGCTACTTCGGTGTGTTCAGACGCATGAGGCAGTCGAGGCCTTACAGTGCCACCATTAGCTTCTGAAACCAACATCCTGGCTGCAGGATTCAAACATGAACTTTACATTATCATCGTAGAGCTCAAGTCTGATGCTGAAACCACTCCCCACTTCTGCCTCAAAGCCTTTGCATTCAGAGATTCAGAGAGTCGGGCAAACAGACAGACAGATATATAGACAAACAGATATAAATGCAGACAGACAAACAGAAAAAGGCAAGGCAAGGCAAGGCAAGGCAAGGCAAGGCAAAATTCTTTTATTCGAGGATAATAGATAAGCACTCGTGTGCTTTTTTACATCCAGTCCCCGCCCTTTTCAGGGATAACATTAAGATAAAAAAAAAAATAATAGCCACAACTACACAACAACAATTATAATGATCCAAATACCAAAAGTAAGGAACCATACCAAGTATCAAACAACAGGCAAGAAATAACACAGAGATACAATATTAAGGTAATGTTATAAAAAGTCACTCATTCAGAAACGAAAATAAGAAGTAAGAATCAATGATAATTTTGATTTGAATAAAGGAAAACAAACAAAAACAAAACAAACAAAAACAAAACAAAACAAAACAAAAAAAAGCGCAATAATTAAAGAGCAAACATGAGAATATGATGAGGTTAAATGACTGAAAACATCAATCCACCACCATCTATCATCAAAATAAGTCCCATAAAACATAAGATTTTGATAAAAGGGGAGAAAGAACAAAAACAACAGGTAAGGAATAAGACAGAGATACAATATTGAGGTAATGTTACAAAAAGGCACTCATTCTGAAACAAGAGTATGAAGTAAGAATCAATGATGATTTTGATTTGAAACACACACACACACACACACACACACACACCACACACACACACACACACACACACACACACACACACACACACCACACACACAACACACACAAAACACACACACAAAAGAACAAATAAGCAAACAAAACAAAGCAACAACAACAACAACAACAAAAAAGGGGGGCGCAATAATTAAGGAGCAAACATGAGAATACGATGAGGTTAAATGACTGAAAACATCAATCCACCACCATCTATCATCAAAATAGTCCCATAAAACATAAGTTTTGATAAAAGGGGAGAAGCACAACAAAAACAGGTAAGGAATAAGACAGAAATACAATATTAAGGTAATGTTATAAAAATGCACTCATTCAGAAACAAAAATATGAAGTAAGAATCAATGATGATATTGATTTGAAGAAGAAAAAAAACAACAACAAATAAACAAACAAAAAGAAAACAAAGCGACAAAACAAAAAACGAAAAAAACAAAAACCAAAAAAAAAAAAAAAAAAAAAAAAGGCGCAATAATTAAAGAGCAACATGAGAATACGATGAGGTTAAATGACTGAAAACATCAATCCACCACCATCTATCATCAAAATAAGTCCCATCAAACATAAGTTTTGATAAAAGGGGAGAAAGAACAGCAACAACAACAAAAAACCCAACTCACACACACACACACACACACACACACACACACACACACACACAACACACACACACACACACACACACACACACACACACACACACACAGGGAGGGAGAAAGAGAAGGGGGAGAAGGAGCACAGTTAGACAGACAGGCAGACAAACATGGGCAGTATATATGTGTGATTGTGCACGCGTAAGTGTGTGTCCGTGCATGTGTGTGCATGTTTGTTTGTTTTTGTGTGTGTGTGTGTGTGTGTGTGTGTTTTGTGTGTGTGTGTGTGTGTGTGTGCGCGCGCGCGCGTGTGTGTGTATGTGTGTGTGCGCGTGTATGTTTGCGTATACGTGTGTGTGTGTGCAAGCGGGCGCCCGTGTCCGTGAATTTGCGTGCGCGCGCGCGCGCGCGACCATGTGTTTGTGTATGTGTGTGTGTGTGTGAGTGGTGTGTGTGTGTGTGTGCGTGCTTACGTGCGTGCGTGCGTGTGAGTGTGTGTGTGTGTGTGTGTGTGTGTGTGTGAGTTGCACGGAATATAAATGCACGAAATGGTAGACATATTGAATACGCTGGAATTGGGTACTCAGTCCATTCACATATCAAAACAAGAAGCCGCCTTTACTGTCCTTTGCCTTTCTACAGCCTCAAGTCTTTGGTCGAACTAACGGTGAGTTTTTTTGTATTTATAGCCATGTTGCTTTCTTCTGAAAAATATCCAAACATTTTCTCCCGTTAGTTCGTTTTGTTGTATAAAAGTAAATACGGTCAGTTCTATTGTTTGTATTGCTTTTCCTGGGTGATAGGGTAGCCTGGTGGTTAGAGCGCTGCGCTGGCGATCTGAAGGCCTGCGGTTGAACCCAGGCTAGATGCATGTTCTAGGGGATTTTCCACCTAGATTTAATCAACATCAGTGCCGACTCCACACTCCTGAAAGTCCTTCATGTGGTTATAGGCTAGTGTCTGGTGTGCAAACACATGCAGAACATGCAGGGTATCACCCCTCAAAGTTGGTTACTTTAATGGTTGGGTAAAAAATTTAATGGTCGCGTATCCAAAATTTCAACATTGGTAAACGTGGAGCTCTAGCCGCGGAACAAACCCAACACCATTAGTATTTAGAGTAGCCTCGAACCACCAAGGAAATACACAGGTGCGTGAGCATTTTCCATGATGCCATCTTCATCTTTGAAATATCTGTTTATTTGCAATCTCCTTCTCAAACACAAAATATCCTTTCTGTTGGAAAATAATGGTAAGGGGAGGGTGTGGAACTGTTTCTGTTTCTTCACACCTGGTGGGATTGAGTAAATGGCGTATCTAGGAACATTAAACCTCAGTAGGCTTAAAGCGGAAACAAGGGGCGTCTTGATACAATGTCTTGGTTAAGTGTATAATTATTTGGATCATTTGGATGAGACTATAAACCAAGTCCTGTTTGCGAATACACTCGGAACATCTTGCGCACACGTTAAAAACCGGTCCAGCCTTTTGGAAGAGCAGGCCATCGTGTGCTGGTAGGAGCGGATGACAAAAAAAACCAGCATGCACACAGGTGTCGTGTTTAGATACCATCCCTGAGGAAAAACCGGGGAATTGGAGTCCCCAGGGCGGTTAGGGGCTGTATAATCATGGCAACATTCTGGTGGCTCCTTTAAACGGCACTGGAGCCATTCGCATTGGCGATTACCTTTCTAATGGACCATTTCAGTGACGTAAAGAGGGGGTGGGGGGAGAAGGGTCTGCTGCATAGGTAACAGCTTGCCCTCCATACATGATTTACCAGGCTTTGCGCCCTAGAGGCTAAAGCACAACTCCATAGTCCTTCGAGACTGACGGATGCCTACTACAAAGAAATCCTCTGATTCGGTGGTCACGGTTGCTCTGGTCTCTTGGTGACCTCAGTGATAGGTTCCCCTACACATCTGTAGTACAGTGAGTTACTGTCAAGGCATTCGGGGTAGGAGGTTCACGGGTGAAAGCGGTGGAGCGACGCTGCGCGTGTCGCGACCCGGGTGGGTATCTTACTCAGGTCTGGTTCTGCGACCACACCCCTTTCCATCAGTAGGGGACCTCGTGTGCTGTGTCCTGCGTGTGCTAGCTCAGAAACAGCAGCACTGTACACCACCAAAGACAGCTCAGAAACAGCAGCACTGAACACCACCAAAGACAGCTCAGAAACAGCAGCACTGAACACCACCAAAGACAGCTCAGAAACAGCAGCACTGAACACCACCAAAGGCAGCGGTGCAGAGCTCCTCTGGCAGGTGACCCAAGGACGGCCTGACATGGACGGTGTGTGTGGACTGCTGGCTGACCCTGAAGCTGCGGCATGGCAGAGGGCAGGGCTGAAGAGGAGAGGTGGGGATGAGCGTGAGGGAGGAACAGGAGCCATGTCCTGCAAGACTTGGGAGGAAAATCAGAAACAAAATAGCAAACAAATACTAACAAATAAAAAAGCAGCCAAGCAAGCAAACACCAAAACACCAAGACTTTTTCCCAATAGAATTGAACACTTGAGTTACATCAGAATTGGCATCAAATTGGTTTAAGCTGGCAGTATAGAGAAACCCTATGCAATGTTCTTAAAAACATATAAGAAACAAAAGGGGTGTGGTGTGTGTGTGTGTGTGTGTGTGTGTGTGTGAGTGTGGTGTGTGTGTGTGTGTGTGTGTGTGTGTGTGTGTGTGAGTGGGTGTGTGTGTGTGTGTGTGTGTGTGTGTGTGGTGGTGTGTGTGAGTGAGAGGAGGAGGATGAGAGAGGAGTGAGTGAGAGAGAGAGAGAGAGAGA
>CM060318.1:89275586-89300586 GCA_030674155.1 Stramonita haemastoma | reverse complement strand
ATGTAAAGCATATGAAACAATACGTAATAAACATAATTTTCTAAGTATACAATCAGCAGAAATGCAAGATGTTGTTTCTATTCTGTCATCTGAAAATGAATATGATTAAATCTGTTGCTAAGTTTATTGCAGAAGCACAAAAATTAAGACAAAGCAAAGTCACCACCAATTGTGTTAATACGAATTGATATAGTCACTTTAAAGAGCAATGTATTCTCGAGTAAGCAGATTTCAAAAAGGTTGATATTTATCATATGTAATTTGAATGGATGGTCGATTCGAAAGTTGTCGTTTGTTATTGCATTTCAGTTTGCTTTTTCCTTTTTTTCTTTGTATGTACTAGGTGATTTGTAATTGTATAGACGCCAATGTTATGATTAGTTTGTTACAAGTGGGTGAATCCTTTCTTTTTGTTAAACGGATTTGTACTGATTACGTATTTTACTTTTTGTTTATTGTTTATATTTGAGTTACCTCCCTTGTCAAAAGGCCTAGTTGGGCAATGACAATAAATTGTTAAAGCGTTAAAGCGTCTCTCTGTCTCTCTCTCTCTGTCTCTCTGTTTATTTTTGTTTTTTAATGTGTTTTTTTTCTCTTGTATGTGCTTTTGTGGGATTATTTTTTTGTTGTTTGTTTAGTTTTTTGTTTTTTTGGGGTTTTTTTTGGTTTTGTTGTTGTTGTTGTTGTTGTTGTTTTTGTTTTTGTTGTTGTTGTTTTGGTTTTTGGTTTTTGTTTTGTTTTGTTTGTTTTTATATTTTTATATTTTAAAAAATTATTGATTGATTTTTTTAATTATACAATTGATGATGCTGGTGCTCGAGTTAGTTGCGATTTTTTAATTTTATTTTTGTTATTTTTTTTGTTTTTGTACCTGAATGCACTAACTTGATGGAACGCTGACATGTTTTTGTGTAAATCTAAGAACACAAGTGTTTGGGAGTGAAGGACTGAGAAAAGGAAGGAAATTAATGTGATTGTTTTACTTTCTGCTTCGAATTCATTGCTTTGTTATGCATTGTTTTTCTTTGTATGCACCGTACTTGTTTTGGAGGGAATTGATATAGGTTTATATATGTGTGTTAAAACGATTTTTAAGGAACCATGCATTATTTTCCCTTGTGTGCATGTGGTATATATATATATATATATATATATATATATATATATATATATATATATATATATATATATATATATATATATATATATATCTGTGTGTGTGTGTGTGTGTGTGTGTGTGTGTGTGTGTGTGTGTGTGTGTGTGTGTGTGTGTGTGAGTGTGTTTGTGTGTGAGTGTGTAGTTTCTTCTTTTGGTGTAGATATTTTTCATAAGTTCATTTTTAATCTTTTCATTTGTACGGCATATCTTTTTAAAGTTTTTCCTTGTTCATATATGATTATTCTCTTTTTTCTTCTTTTTTTTTCTTAGATGGATGGCTTGATGAAAAAAAGCAATTGCACTACTTACTCAATGTACCATCTGGAAATAAAAGTTTGACTTTGACTTTGACTTTGACTCTCTCTGTCTCTCATTTGGAAGGTGCCTATGCTGTTGCTGATTAGTTTTCCCAAGCTTAACCTATTCTACACATCGTTTCATTACGGGTGTGTGTGTGCCCCAAGAAACCTAATCTTGAGATCTAAAACACGTGTTGAAAAAGAAACCTTAGAAATATACTCTAACATTCTCACGAAGCATGCTAGGTTTTCTCCTTTTTTTCTTTCCAATCCAAAGCCTTTTTATGCCTTCTTGGCATGTAGGGCAGCAACAAAGGTTCTCCACTCCTGCCTGTCTTGGGCCAGTTTCTGAATGGTTCCCCAGGAGTGTTGGAGGGTCTTCAGCTCTGTTTCTATTGTCCGACGCCAGGTGTTCTTGGGTCGTCCTCGCCTGCGTTTTCCGTCTGGTGTCCAGTGGAGGGCTGTTCGGGCGATGTTCCCTTGTTCCCGTCGGCTGATGTGTCCTATCCATCTCCATCGTCTTTGCATAATGATGGTATCTATATTTTCTTGGTCGCAGCGGGCCAGGAGTTCTTGGTTGGAGATGGTCTCAGGCCAGAAGATGCGCAGTATTCTCCTGAGATTCTTCGTGTGAAATGTAGACAGTTTGTTAATGTCATTCTCAGTCATCCTCCAGCATTCTGAGCCATACAGGAGGGTGGAAAGTACGCAGCTCTGATACAGTCTTAGTTTGGTCTTTGTGCTGTATTGGGATGACTTCCACACATTGTTCAGATTTCTGTAAGCAGCTCTTGCTTTGTTGATGCGGTTTTTGATGTCACTGCTTGCTCCGCCATCATGCCTGACAATACTCCCAAGGTATGTGAACTCTTCAGTTGTTGGCAGATCTTCTCCGTTCACTGTGACAGGAGAGGGATTCTGAACGTTTAGCATCATCACCTCTGTCTTCTTCTGGCTGATTTTCAGGCCTACTTGCTGGGCAAAAGTGTTGAGACGGGATGTCTTCTCCTGGATATGATGGTGGGTGTGTGAGAGCAGTGCCAGATCATCAGCAAAATCTAGGTCTTCAAGTGTTGTGAAAGGGGTCCATCTGATGCCCCGCGGCTGGTCAGCTGTTGTCTGTCTCATCACCCAGTCGATTGTCAGGTTGAAGAGCAGTGCCGACATGGGGCAGCCTTGTCTGACGCCGGTCTTTACACTGAAGCTGGTTTCACTGTTTCCTACTCTGCATGTGAAGTTTTTGTAGAAGCTCTTAATGACTTGTACAATCTCCTGCGGTATTCCATATGCTCGGAGTATGCACCATAGACTTTTTCGATGTATGCTGTCAAAGGCTTTCTCAAAGTCTACAAAGTTGATGTACAGCTGTCTCTGCCATTCCGTGCACTGTTCGATGATGTTGCGCAGGGTAAAGATCTGATCTGTGCATCCTCTTCCTGGTCGAAAACCTGCCTGTTCTTTTCTGAGTTGTTGGTCCACTGCTTCTGAGATTCGTTTAATTATTATTTTTGCTAGGATCTTGCTGGGAATAGATAGCAGAGTGATTCCTCTCCAATTGTTACAGTTGCTCAGGGCTCCTTTCTTTGGGATCTTCACGATGACTCCTTTTGTCCAGTCTTCTGGTAGCTGTTTCTCCTCCCATATAGCAGTAAAGAGTGGTTGTAGAACCGTGGCTGCAAACTCTGTGTCTGCTTTGAAGAGCTCTGCATTTAGGTTGTCCTGGCCAGGGGCTTTTCCGTTCTTGAGAGATCTGATGGCTGTTATAATTTCTTTCTTCTCTGGTGGAGTGGTGTTAACACTGAGGTCGGCATCAGGGTCTTGTACATCAGGGTCTTGTACATCCGCCTCTTCAATTGGTGGCGGTCTGTTGAGAACTTCGTTGAAATGTTCTGCCCATCTAGCATCTTGTTCTGCTTCTGTGGTAAGGAGTCGGCCCTGTTTGTCTTCAATCGGCGTCTCGGTGTTTCCCCGGTATTTGCCACTGACAATTTTGGTGATCTTAAACACCTGTCCTTGTTCTCCTTTGGCGGCGGCCTCTTCTGCTTGGCTTGCAATATCATCCAAGTAGGCTCGTTTGTCTGCTCTTGCCATCTTCTTCACAGTTTGGTCTGCCTCTCTATACTGTTGTTTGAACCTCTCTCTTATTCTCTCAGACTTGGTTTCCAAAATTTTCTTCTTCAGTTCTCTCCTGTTCTCAATGGCCTGCCAGGTGTCTGTTGTGATCCACTTTTTCCTCTTCCTCTGTCTCTGTCCTAAGCATGTTTCGCTGGCTTGTGTGTAGGCTGTTTTGACTTGTTCCCACATGGTGTTAATACCAGTCATGTCTGGTTGTGCGTAATTTTCAGCATCCACCAGTGCTTGGAACTTGTTTTTCAGCTGAAGGATGAAAGCACTCTTTGCTTTGGTGTCACGCAGCTTCTCCACATCAAACTGTTGTTGTCTCAGTTTCCTAGATATATTTTTCCTCAGCTTTACTTTGAGGATGGCAGTGACAAGGTGGTGGTCACTGCCAACATCAGCTCCCCTCTTTACTCTTACATCTTGCAGCGATCTTCTCCATGTCCCAATGATCATCAGGTGGTCGATCTGGTTCTTGTCTCTTCCATTGGGGGAGCACCAGGTAAGCTTGTGGATTTCAGGGTGTGTAAACAGTGTCCCTCCAATAATGAGGCTGTTTGTCATGCAGAGTTCCACCAGTCTCTCTCCGTTGTCATTCATGGTGCCACATCCTTCCTTTCCCATGGCTCTTTCTTGGCCTATGTTGTTATTTCCAACTTTTGCGTTCAGGTCGCCCATCACAATCTTCGTGTCATGGCTTGGGATATCTTCCAGTTCTGCTTGTAGTTGTGCATAAAATTCGTCTTTGTCTTCTTCTGCACTGTCGTTAGTTGGTGCATAGCATTGGATGATAGTGGTGTTAATGTGTCTCCCCTTCATTCTTATCTTCATCAACCTGTTGTTGATAGGTTTCCACTCCATCAGGCACTTCTCTATTCCTTTCTTCATGATGATGGCTACTCCTTCACGGTGCTGGTTGTCCCTTCTGCCGCTGTACAGCACTGTCTCTCCTGTGTTGGTTTTGCATCTGCCTGATCCTGTCCATCGGCTCTCGCTGACTCCTAGGATGTGTAGGTTGTTGCGTTTCATTTCTGCTGTAACTTGCGCCAGTTTTCCTGTCTCGTACATCGTTCTAACATTCCAGAATCCAATTCTGGTTTTGGTTTTGGCGCTCAAGACTTCCATCTTCCTGCCAGTGGCTTCCTCTCGGCTTTCACCACTGCCATTCATACGAGTATCTTTCGATGACTCTGGAAGCCCGTCGCACCCAGTAGTGTAGAATTTCTTTGTTGCTGTTTCTGTAACAATCTTTTTTTTTACAGAACGGGGTTGTTAGCCCTGTGTCCAACCCCCTACCTGGGGGAGTGGTGCCACCTTAGTCGCCTCTTACGACATGCCTGGCTGGCGGGCAGGGACCCTATTCTTGTTATGCTCGCTTTGCAAGCATTCCCCGGGAGTCCCACGGGGGCCTTTTTTTCTTTAGCAAAATGAATTATGCTCCATAATCATGTAAAAGTCATTACTGTGCCGGTCAATTTCTTTAATACAGACTCTTACCGACATCGATGCAGCATACAAGTGGTCAAAGGATGTGTGAC
Source organism: Stramonita haemastoma (assembly GCA_030674155.1). Classification (NCBI taxonomy): domain Eukaryota; kingdom Metazoa; phylum Mollusca; class Gastropoda; order Neogastropoda; family Muricidae; genus Stramonita; species Stramonita haemastoma. The sequence continues at coordinate 89,295,472 of CM060318.1, read as the reverse complement.
CGGTTTGCACGTGTTGAAAAGGTGAAGCACTCTAGGGATTATCACCTTGATGTTTGCTCTCTGTCTCCCTCACTGCATTGGACACTGGTATGACAGTACACGCTGGATGAGTCGTTTGCACGTACGACTGTTTTCAAATACCACAGCTGGCTTCAATCCTTTGGGTGACTGTTTTCAAATACCACAGCTGGCTTCAATCCTTTGGGTGACTGTTTCCAAATACCACAGCTGGCTTCAATCCTTTGGGTGACTGTTTTCAAATACCACAGCTGGCTTCAATCCTTTGGGTGACTGCTTTCAAATACCACAGCTGGCTTCAATCCTTTGGGTGACTGTTTTCAAATACCACAGCTGGCTTCAATCCTTTGGGTGACTGTTTTCAAATACCACAGCTGGCTTCAATCCTTTGGGTGACTATTTTCAAATACCACAGCTAAATTCAACCCCTTGGGTGACTGTTTTCAAACACCACGGCTAACCTCGATCCCCTGGGTCTATAGAGTCGTGGGCTCGAATCTCAGCTGCAGCAATTGATGAATTAAGGGTGGGATTTTTTTTACGATCTCCCAGGTCAAGTCCAAAGCAGACCTGCAAGTGCCTTAGTTTTCTCTGTGTACATACACATGGAGAGGAACAAATCGGCACGTGAAAGATCTCGTGACTCATGTCAGTGTCTGGAGGATTACGGAAACACAAATGTACCCAGCATGCATCCTTTAAGCGAAATGAGCTGCTCTGAAGCCAGTGTGTGTTGGCTGATGTCAGTGGAAGGACATGGTGCAGAGCTGCAAGCACAGAAGCAGACACAGCAGTACACCCCCACCCACCAGTTAGGAATGCAGGAGAAAAGAGAGAGAAACGCCGCAGTTTATATATATTTTTATATATATATATATATATATATATATATATATATCTATATCTAAATATATATGTATAACAAATTGAATTTATATAGCGCTATATCTTGCAAAAAAACAAATCAAAGCGATATATAGATATATATATGTATATATATATATATATATATATATATATATATATATATATATATATATATATATATATATATATATATATACATATATATATATATATTGGGATATCGGGGGGGGCATGATAGCTAAGTGGTCAGGGCACTCGCTTTCCTCAAGTCAGGGAAAGCAGCGTCGACCGAGGTTACCGGTTGGATGGGTGACCGTTTTCGCGCCTTGGCTTTAGTACAGTCACCCCAGTTCACCCACCTGTAAATGGGTACCTGCCCTCTTTAGGGTCAGGGAAGGTAAAGCAGCGAGGGAGAGGAGATGGGCGCCGCCCTCAACATGCTGGCCCCTAGAGAAGCTGAGGTCTCTGATGCCTCCCTCCCCTACGATCGCCTAGGTTATGGGACACCTTTTCTTTTTTTTAACCTTCTATATATTTTTTTCTTTGATAGAAAAAATAGGCTTTTATTTTAGGCAGGAGCTTGTCACAATTGAGGATAATCTCCACAGACAATTTTAAGCTGAACATTTTATAAGGTAGAGTATTTTGCGATTTGTGTATATCAATAAGTTACAAATTAAAAAAGTACAAAGCCTTCGTCCCGGGTCAGGGTGCTTCTGTACATTCAGTTCAATTTGTACTGTATATAGTCATCATTAATAGCATGAATGCATAACCACTTTGACAAATAAGCATGGTTTTTTATATGTAATAAACCACTTTTAAACACTGAGAGTAAACACCCACAGCAACTACAGCAGGTACAGCTGCAACAACAACAACCTGCCCTTGTTTTAGTTTGTGACATCCTCATCATGAATCTGATTTCATAATTATACCTCTGAAATATACCAAACATCTTTCTATGAAAAAATAATTAGAAATCATTTTACAGAAAACTGTGTATACGTGATCGCTGGACCATAATTATTACTTAATACCATACACCGTTAATAACCTTTTATAGTCTGCAGTTATAAACTTTATGTTCTTGTTGGCATGCACCACACACACAGACACTCACAGACACTAAGACACACAGACACACAGACACACAGACGCACACACACACACACACACACACACACACACACACACACACACACACACACACACACACAACACACACACACACACACACACACACCGGGACGGTTTAGCCTGGTGGTCAGAGTAACGTGCTCGTGATCCAGGTTCGAATCTCGTTCAAGAAGATTTTACTCTGGAGTTAACATCAGTGCCGACTCCACTCTCCCCAAAAGTCCTTCGGATGAGACTATAAATTGAGGTATCGTGTACCAACGCAGAACATCTTGCCTACATGTTAAACCAGTTCCAAATTTTTGGAAGAGTAGGCCATTATGTGCCAGTGGAAACGGATGATAAAATTTACAAAACTGCATACACACCGGGACTGATGTAAAAAAAAAAGCATGATTATGAGAGCTTTTCCATTATCCTCGAAATAAAAGAAATAAAGACATTTCAAACTCTTCTTCTGTCAACTCGTGACCAGTTACAATGTCAATAGCACAGGTATCCCGTGACAAACGAGGCCTTGTAGGCAGTGTGGTATGTAAGTATATCTGCTGGTCCAGAGGTGTGGGCAGGGGGTATGAACTAATGTTCACAGGAGTTCCAGTCCTGAAGCTGTAGGGTCATTCTGAAAACATTCCAGTCTCTTGTCTGTTTCTCTCCGGCTTTCTACATTTGGCACAACTTGGTTTTTCTCTGGCGGTGAGTTGACCCAGTGCTCTGTGTTTATTTCTGTACTGGTTGTGGAGATATATAGGCATTTAGAGGGGAGAGAGATTTTCTTTGACCACCTTACTCATTTTGATTACAGAGGAGTAGGGAACAGAATGACAGGAAAAAACATCGCATGCACATTGGTGTCGTGTTTAGACATCCTCCCCAAAGTCGGAATGGGAATACCTTAATGATGGGCAATAAAATGGCTGTTTACGCACAGATCTCACCATTGGTAAACCTTGGAGCTCTAGCCAAGGCATATAAAAAGAAAATACATAGGAGCGAAATATACAATGACCAGAGTATATAAATTACTGTTGTTGTGCATTACACTAAACCACACATGTCTTGCGTTGTAAGTGATTGCATTCCACCCTATAACACAACACCGCATGGCACTGGAAGTGTCTAGTGCTATGTGCTCTGTTGTTGCTGTTTGTTCATTGTTTGTTTTGCCTAGCCATTATTTCTATGTTACAACATTGTCTTTTGCATCTTGTACTGGCAATGGGCCTGTGTAAACAACTCACTCACTCTCACTCAGTCCCATGTCCCAAAGGACGTAGGGGGGACATGAGAGAAGACGCAACAGAGATCTTTTTCCATGTAAACAACTAATCTTCTTAAAAAGACTTAGTTATTGTTGTTTTGTGCTTTGTTTGTTTTTAAGGTGTGTATGGTTCGGGGTTTTGCTTATTGGTTTTTATTCTTTGATGTTTAGGGGTTTTAATTATTTTTTTTAGGGTGTTGTTTTTTCTATGTGTCTTTCAGAAGGGTATAGGAGTGAAATAGTAATATCTACAAAGAAATCTTAGCAATTGATAGGTAGATAGGTAGATGGATGGATAGATAGATAGATAGATAGATAGATAGATAGTAGATAGGTAGATAGTACTAGATAGGTAGATAGGTAGATAGATAGGTAGATAGGTAGATAGGTAGATACATAGATAGGTAGATAGATAGATAGGTAGATAGATATGTAGATCGGTAGATAGATAGATCTATAGATAGGTAGATAGAGATAGATAGTAGATAGATAGATATGATAGATAGGATAGATAGATGATAGTAGATAGATAGATAGATAGATGATGATAGATGATAGATAGATAGATAGATGGATAGACGGATAGATGGATGGACGGATAGATAGATGGATGGATGGATGGATGGATGGGTCGATAGATGGATGGATGGATGATGGATGGATGGATAGAAAGATAGATAGGTAGATAGGTAGATAGATAGGTAGATAGATAGTAGGTAGATAGATAGTAGGTAGAGATAGATAGGGTAAGGTAGATAGATAGTAGATAGATAGGTAGGTAGGTAGATAGGATAGTAGGTAGGTAGATAGATAGGTAGATAGATAAATAGATAGATAGATAGGTGGATAGATGGATAAATGGATAGATGGATAGATAGATGGTGGAGGGTGGGAGGGACGTACGGATAGACAAATTATTGCTTGATAGATATAAATCTATGTTTTATATATCTATCTGTTTATGTATTTGTCTATCTGTATGTCTGTCTATATACTTGTGAATAGTGTTGTGGTCAAATCTAGTGGTTCGAATCTGAACGAAATGTGTGATATGATTTTGCAATCCTCACATCTCGCCTCACCTGTGCCTGCCCTGGCCTGTGTCCTCAGCATGGCCTGGAGTGACTGCAATGGAAAACAGAAAGGTTTGTTTTTACTGAATGCTTGGTTTGTTACTGATGCTTGGTTATGTACTGAATGCTTGTTTGTTACGAATGCTTGGGTTACGAATGCTGTTGTTACTGAATGCTGGTTGTTACTGAATGCTTGGTTGTTACTGAATGCTTGGTTTGTTACGAATGCTTGGTTTGTTACTGAATGCTTGGTTTGTTACTGAATGCTTGGTTTGTTACTGAATGCTTGGTTTGTTACTGAATGCTTGGTTTGTTACTGAATGCTTGGTTTGTACTGAATGCTTGTTTGTTACTGAATGCTTGGTTTGTTACTGAATGCTTGGTTTGTTACTGAATGCTTGGTTTGTTACTGAATGCTTGGTTGTTGTTACTGAATGCTTGGTTTGTTACTGAATGCTTGGTTGTTACTGAATGCTTGGTTTGTTACTGAATGCTGCTATTTGCTTCAGCTGGAGAGTTTTGGGTGTTGACAATGATTAGTGGGTGTTGATTTTTAACCTGAACTGGATGTTGTTATTGTTAGTATTTAGTTGAAATTAAATAGGAGGGCAGGCCTGATTTGGCCTTTGCAGTTGGTGGGGCTATTAACAACACGAAATAAGATTAAATGAACAAAAAAGCAAGAATATAAACATTTTATACACTTTCACTTAGCTGCTTTAAGCGTTGGGAATCGGTATCCCATAGTAGAACACATTACCTAAAGAAGATCCAAGGTTGTATGCAGCATGCTGGGGATTGACTGTATGTTGGGTACATCTGACAGTGGAGGCGATCTTGGCAATGGCGGACAGGCCGGAGCACGAGGACCTGCTGACCTACTGCCGGGAAGGCACACAGCGGCAGTGGAGAGACTGCTCAACTCCGCCCGGGTCAGCGTGGACGCGGCGGACGCCTCTGGGCGGACTGCCCTGCACGTGGTGGCTGCCCGCGGCCTGCAGGCCCTAGCCCAGCTGCTGGTGGAGAGGCACGCGCAGGTCAACGTCTCCACACAGGAGGGAACCACCCCTCTGGCCGAGGCCTGCAAGTGCAATCACGTGACCATGGTCGAGTTCCTGCTGGACCACGGCGCCAGGGTGAGCAAGGTGGACGTGAAGGGGCGCGGGCCTCTGGTGTGGGCCATCCTGAACGGGCACCAGGAAGTGGTCAGGGCGCTCCTCCACCACCCCCACACTGACGTCAACATGCGCACAGGGGCGGAGAAAACCCCGATGCACTGGGCGGTGAAGTCGGGGTACCCCCACATGGTGCAGGTGCTGCTGGAACAGAGTCCTCAGCTGGAGGTCAACGCGGGAGACCACCACGGCCACACCCCTCTGCACAAGGCCGTGATGAAAGACTATTTCCACATCGTGGATCTCCTGCTGGAGCACGGCGCCGATGTACAGCTGTGTAACGACAGAGGAGACACAGCGCTGCACTTGGCCTGCAGGGAAAAGAAGAGCAGCAGAGTGATCGATACACTGCTCAGAAACAACGCCAGACTGAACGCTCGAACTATAAACGGGGCCACGGCGCTCATTGACGCTTGCACGCGAGGCCAGGTGAAAGCTGTGAGAATGCTGCTGTCCCGGGTGCCCGGGCTGACGACCTGGACAGGCTGGCTTACGGGCCTCTGGACTGGGCCATTTTCAACGGCCATCTGGAGGTCATCGCTGAGCTTCTGAAGCACCCCAAAACAAACATCAACATGACCTCGCGGTTCGGCAGGTCCCCTCTGCATTGGGCAGTGAAGACAGGGAACGTGGACCTGGTGACGTTCCTGGTCACGCTGACCTCTGGCCAGATCAAGCTGAACTGCGCGGACTGCAGGGGGGACACGCCGCTGCACCTGGCTGTCCGGGGCAGCTTCTCCGACATCGTGTCGGCGCTGATCGCCTTCAGAGCGAACGTCAACGTCGCCAACCACGCCAACGACGCTCCCCTGCACGAGGCGTGCCGCCTGCACTGCCCCCGCCTGCTGCAGCTGCTGCTGGCCGCCAGACCGGCCGTCAACCTGCAGAACGGAGAGGCGCCACAGCGCTGCACCTGGCCGTACATGGCCGGAGCGAGGACAGCCTGAAGCTGCTGCTGCAGCACCGCGGTGTGGACGTCGACGTGAAGGACAGGCGGGGCTGCACGGCGCTGTTCCGGGCCTGTGAGGAAGGCCTGGAGAGCATCGTCACCACGCTGCTGCGACACGGAGCCAGCCCCAACCTCAAGGACGCGGAGGGCAGCTTTCCGCTGCACGCAGCCTGTGCCGCGGGCCGGCTGTCTGTCATCAGACACCTGCTGCAACCCCCTGAACACGGACATCAACGCCAGAGACGGGGCGGGCAGAACGGCCCTGTGGCTGGCCTGCCACGGATCCTGGAGGCTGATCGCCGAGACCCTGATCCTGCACGGGGCGGACGTGAACCTCGCTGACGGCAAGAAGAGAAGCCCCCTGTTCGTGGCCTGCCTGCACGACCTGACCCCCGTGGTGCTGCAGATCCTGCAGACCCGCCACTGCCAGGTGGACAGCGTCTCGCCCATGGCTGCAACGCCCTGCACGTGGCCTGCTCGCACAGCAGAGACGACCTGGTGCAGGCCCTGGTCCAGTACGGAGCCAACGTGGACTTCGTCAACCCCAAAAACCACGTGACTGCTCTGCACGTGGCCATCTGGGCGGGCAGTGTGGCCACGTGTCTGCTGCTGATCCAGAACATGGCCGACCTCAACGTCAGGGATTTCCGCGGCTACACCCCCCTCAGCAGAGCCTGTCAGCACAAAAAAACGGTAGTCGTCAGGGCGCTGCTAAATCGCAGAGTGGACGTGAACATGGCGGACCGGGAGGGGAAGAGCGCCCTGCACTGGGCCGTGGAGAAGCAGGACCAGGAGAGCGTGCTGATGCTGCTGAGCTGCAGTGTGCACATCAATGCCACAGACATGCGGGGCCGAACGCCTCTGCACATCAGCTGTGAGAAAGGGAACCTGCTTCAGGCCACCTACCTCCTCAACGCCCGGGCCTGTGCCGTCATCGAGGACGAGAACGGCGACACGCCGCTCACCCTGGCCAGGAGACACGGCCACGATGAAATCATCCGACTGCTGGAGCCTCGCTCCTGAGGCAGTGGCAAGATCAGCACCAACAATACACGGTTATGTCCTCAGTCCACAGAGAATACCTTTGCGTGACTACGATTGCTGGTTTTGAAATGAAATATCAAGTGTATGATTGTAAATACAAAATCGTTTCTCTTTGTCAGAGTAAAACTATGGGGTTTAGGCCATTGTGATATTTTGGAAAGAAACTGCATTTTGGAAATAAATTGTCAAGTTTGTAAAAAAAATGTCAATTTTTGTTTTTCTAAAAGAACTGGGATATTTTATTCTTGTATAAGTGAAACATAATCTCTACAATGTTTCTAAACTGTGTATGCACAGCTGAATACGGGATAGCGTCGCGTCGTACTCTGTGCTACAGACATAAAACACGATTTTAGACAACAAAAATCCTGTGATACTAGGACAAGGAAAATAAGGATAAGTCACGCCGGCTCTGATTGTTGTTTACCTTGTTGTGCCTTGTCTGACGTGAGAACCGAGGCCAAAGCACGGGGTAAAGCAATTTGGAGCTGTGGAACACAGTGCGTCATGTACACATGACATGATTTTGACAAAAGCAGAAGAATGCGATTGCAAAAACGTTTCTCTCTCTCTCTCTCTCCCTCCTCTCTCTCTCTCCTCTCTCCTCTCTCTCTCTCTCTCTCTCTCTCTCTCTCTCTCCTCTCTCTCTTCTTCTCTTCCTCCTCTCTCCTCCCTCTCTCCTCCCTCTCCTCCTCTCTCTCTCCTCCTCTCTCTCTCTCTCTCTCTCTCTCTCTCTTCCGCAAATGCTTGTTATATCACACACACAGAGACACACACGCGTGCACGCACGCACACAAACACACACACACACTAGCACGCGCTCTCACGCACGCATGCACACACGCACGCACGCGCACAAACACTACCACCACACACCGCCTCCACACAACACGACACAACCTTTTAGTCACACACAAGCATCTGCTTTTCTCTTTTATTTTTTGCTGTCTGACTTCCGTGGTGTGGTAATCACTGAAAGTGAAAAGACATAAGTAGACGGAAGGAACAAACAAACAGGCCCTAAAGGGGCGTAGGGGAATCCCATACCTGTACATATCTTTGGACTGGAGAAAGACGCGTATCGCTGGTATCTTTTGGACTGGAGAAAGACGCGTATCGCTGGTATCTTTGGACTGGAGAAAGACGCGTATCGCTGGCTGTGCTAGCTTAGGGTTGAGGAAGGAGCGGAAAGTCCCCAAATGACAGCACCTAGTCTGTGGAATGTATATATATACACTTACTTCAAATAGACTGGGCAGACTTTGGCCGAAATCGTCACTTGATCATACTTGGATGTAGTAACAGTATCTACCGATTTGTTATACCATCTAGCAATATGATCACAATATCTACTGATTTTTTTTAATGTGATCTAACAGTATGAATACAATATCTACCAACTTGTTATGAAATCTAGCACTATGATCGGGCCAAGATGTTATTCTTGATCCAAGGAACTGATTTCACTGGATGTTTGAGTTTTTTCCTTACTCCTAATTATTGTTTTAAGAATTTGAACTACTGCTTGTAGAAACCAAAGAATGTGCCAAGAGTCTGGGAGAGAATTGTGTCTGTTAAAGTATGCGGTTAACTTCTGATATAATGATGACTTTGAATTACTTGTGAAAAGTACGCATCGATTTAAAATCGGGTCAAATGGTGAAATCATGTCATAATTGCAAAATGGACTATTTTACTTGAGTAGTGTTTTACCCTTGTTTCACCAATTGTCACTGGATGGCCTTGACAAAGTAAACTGTACCGTATGATGAATCCCTGTGTGTGTGTGTGTGTGTGTGTGTGTGTGTGTGTGTGTGTGTGTGTGTGTGTGTGTGTGTGTGTGTGTGTGTCGTGTGTGTGTCATGTGTGTGTGTGTCGTGTGTGTGTGTGTCGTGTGTGTGTGTGTCGTGTGTGTGTGTGTGTGTGCGTGCGTGCGTGTGTATGTGCGTGTGTGTGCGCGCGCACGCGCGTATGTGTACGTGACTAAATGCGAGTATGCGCGTGCGTGCATACTTGTGTGCGCACGTACATGCGTTTGTGCGTGCCTGTGCGTGCGTGCGTGCGTGTGTGTGTGCGTGCGTGCGTGCCTGTTTGCCTACGTGCTTACGTATACCTCACTATAAAACCCATACCATACCATACCATACCATACCATACCATACCATACCATACCATACCATACATACCATACGCTGTTCTTTCTTCAATTTTGAAAAGGGGGCAAGGGGCGGGGCTGCCCAGTGGTAAGAGCGTTGTGTTTGTGATCTGGGGCCCGGGTTCTAGCCATCACCGAGACACCCGTTCAAAGGAGATGGATTTCCCGCAACTCCCCCGGAAGTCCTTCAGATGAGACTAAAAGCTGGGGTTCCGTGTGTGCACGCATGCAGAGAATTTATACACCCGGTAAAGCTCTTTCCACGTATAGGAAGTGTATGCCATTGCGTGCCGGTAAAAACGAGTGGCAAAAGTTAAAAAGAAAACAAAAGCATGCGCTTAGACATCGTCTCCGAAGGCTGACTGCGGCTGCCCTAATGGTTCCCTAACCAAATATCACTCTTGATGAGCATTTCATCTTTAGTCGAGGATAGAAAACAAGGGCTTCGTATGTCGAACATTCAGAGCTGCTAGTAAGATGTTTAACACTGAAACTGACGGACACATTTGTGACGTGTGTTTATAAAAGGAGTCTTAGGGTATAATGGTCCAATCTGAGTTGTTATATTTCGTGAAATCTAAAAATTATCACCTTTCTGTTGATGGATGAGTCATTAATCTACCTTTAAAATTGACAAAGTTATGGGTGTTTGAAATGGGTGGCACAACAGTTTCATATTCTGAGAAAATCGGGTTTAAAACTTTCAAAACTCTACTTTCAACACACACGTTAGCAGGTCAATAAAAATGCTTAAAACAAGTTGGGAAAGTCAATGCCTATAGATTCCATTTTTGATGAAAAGACAAAATTGACAACGGGGACCCTACCTTCTCTCTTTAGGGGGCCTATCTCCTTTTCCCTGCCTCCGAATTAAGACTCCTCCTGTACCATACCAAACCATGCAGGTCACCCTTACGGTCAATTATTGGTCAGCGATTTGTGTAATACCCTTTCCCCTCTCCCTCTTTCTGTAAAGCCGGATATCATTCTATCTTAACCGTCAATAAACATACAATAGAGTGCTATTACAGACTGGTATTCTTTCGGATGAGACGATAAACTGAGGTCCCGTGTGTTACACATCATTATTTAGCGCACATTAAAGAACCCACGACAACAAGAGGGTTGTCCCTGGCAAAAATTATGTAGAAAAAACCACTCTGATAGGGAAACAAATACAACTGCAGACAGGAAAAAGAAAAAAAAAATGGGAAGGCGCTGCACTTCTGGCGACGCGCTCTCCCGGGAAGAGCAGGCCGAATTTCACGTAAAGAAATCTGCTGTGACAAAAAGTGGTGTAAATAAATGAAAATAAATAAATAGATAAAGAAATAAACAAAGCATGTGCTTTCCTAACGGTGTGACTAGTCATTGGATACACCATACCATACCATACCATACCATACCATACCATACCATACCATACCATACCATACAACCATCATACCATACCATACCATACCATACCATACCATACCATACACAGTTCATTTCTCTCAAAAATGTTTCGTCTGGCCAGCATTACTGGTGTGTCTTAATCTCTTGGCTTACTTGACTTATGCCTGCGAATTCCCGTGGGAACAAAGGGCCGCAAAGGACTCCTCCAAAGGACTCGGTTCTGGGAGATCCTCTTCAGCTCGGCCCACGTCATTCCGGCTGCCTTCATCTCTGCTTCAATGCCTCTGCGCCAGGTCTGTTTTGGTCGACCTACTTTCTGCTTCTCTTGTGGGTTCCAGTCAAGGGCCTGTCTGGTGTCGTTTGAAGCAGGCTTGCGGAGCGTATGGCCGATCCATCCCCATTTCCTTTTCTTGATCTCCGTCTCGATTGGAGTGTGTCTGATCCTGTCTCACAGTTCTTCGCTTTAAACGACTTCTGGCCACCCGATACCAAGGATGTTCCTTAGACATCTGTTGGTGAATGTCTGGAGTTTGTGGGTGTTGGTCTTTGTTACCTGCCAGGTTTCTGAGCCATACAGTAGGGCCGACTTGACGTTGGTGTTGAATATCCGGATCTTGTTGTGGAGTGAGAGGGCTGTTGATCTGCAGATTGGGCGAAGGGTGTGGAAGGCATGACGGGCTTTATTTATCCAACACTTGATAACTTCGTCCGTCCCCTATCTTTACTGACGACGCTGCCCAGGCAGGCAAATTTGACGACTTCCTTGGTGTTCTCTTGGTGTAGTCGCACTGGGTCTTGTTTCTTGTTGTTCACCCTCATGACCTCCGTCTCCCTGATGTTAATTTGGAGGCATATATTTTCGGCTTCTTCCGCAACATGACATAGCATCTCTTATGTGTCTTGGTGCTTGTTGGAGAGAAGGCTGATGTCGTCTGCGAAGTCCAGGTCTTCCAGCTGCCCTATAAAGGTCCACTGTATGCCAGTTCTCCTGTCTGCTGTGGCCTGTCGCATTATCCAGTCAACCATCAACAGGAAGATGGTTGGCGACAACAGACAGCCCTGACGAACGCCGGTTCGTATGGAGAAGGGTTCCGTCAATTTCCCATCATGGATGACTTGACAGGTGGCATCTTCATAGAGCTGTTGGATGATGGTGACGAACTTTGGTGGGAAGCCATAGTGGTGCATCAGTCTCCAGATGACATCTCTGTCGACGCTGTCAAATGCCTTCTGAAATCGACAAAGACTGAATACAAGGGGGTCGGTCTGCCACTCCAGAGACTGCTAGATGATGATGCGCATTGTGGCGATCTAATCTGTGCATGATCTGTTTTGTCGGAAGCCTGCCTGTTCATCCCTGAGTGTCTTGTTTAGTGCCGTCTTCAGTCTTTCTAAGATTATTCTTGTCAGTACTTTCCCTGGAATAGACAGCCGCATAATTCCTCTCCAGTTGTTACAGGATGACAGGTCCCCTTTCTTTGGCAGCTTCACGAGGTAACCTTTCTTCCAGACTTCTGGCACATTCTCTTGCTCCCAGATCTTGTGTTGGAGTAGATGCATCATGTCAGTTGAAGTCTGGATGTCTGCCTTCAGTGCTTCAGGGGGTATATCATCAGGACCTGCTACTTTATCTGACTTGAGAGACTTTATGGCTTTGGTGATCTTAGTTTTGGTGGGGGTGGGGATTAACAGTAGGTGGTGGGATATGTTCGCTTAAACTAAAACTGACAGGCCCCCGGCATCCCCACGAAAAAATTCATTTTTTTAATATGCAATAAACTCTTTTTTGCCGCCGCGGTAGTCGAGTGGTTAGGGCGTTGGACTCGTAATCTAAAGGTTGCGGGTTCGATCCCAGCTGTCGGCTATGGCGTTGTGCCCTTGGAAAAGGCACTTTACGGCTATTTTCTCACCCCACCCAGGTGTAAAAGGGGTACCAACCTTGTGTTGGGGGGTTAACCCTGCGATAGACTGGCGTCCTATCCAGGGGGAGTCTATGACTCTCAGTCGCTTAGCGCCACAGAAACCGGGATAAGCACCGGCCTGATGAGCCTTAGGCTCGGGACAGACTTTAACTAACTTTTTTAAAACTCTTTTTTACAGTCTTTACTTCATTTGAATGTATATTTGTATCCGAATAACGGTAGCTTTTGCCAGGGGCAACAAGCATGCTGCCGAGGGTTCTTTTACGTTCCACTGAACAATAAAGAAGGTAAAAAGAGGTGAAGGTGAAAAGAGTATGTCCAGTGGATATGCGCAAAAGGGCGAGAGCTCAAAAGGGGAGAAGACTTGCAGTTTCCACTTTGTGGGCTGGAGTTTGACCCCTTGCAGACCCCCATCGACTGTTTTCTACGTCAGATTAATGGTATCTTGTCACAGGAAGAACGAGACACATTTCACAGTGTGCTGATCAGAGCTCACAACCTCACAGTTCTTGTCGGGAGAGGGGTTACTGAAATCCTCTTTCCCCAATCATTTAGATTGGAGGAGTGTATGCTTTGTGTATGGGATATTTCTGTTATAATTCATTTTGTGCAGGCTGATTTTCTTGTCAAGAAATCACAGAGGTATTTAATTGCTACATTTCTATGTCTTTGATCAAGTAAAGCTTCTTTATCTTTAAACAAAAACAAGAAAGCTTACTTAAATGTAGTGATGCATTCAATTATTTATTCAAATGAATATGATTATAATGGTGGCAGAGGTGCTGCTCTGTCTCTGTCTCTCTGTCTCTGTCTGTCTGTCTGTCTCTCTCTCTCTCTGCGCCCCTCCCCCCCCCCCCTTAACCTCCTCCTCCACCTCCTCTTCTCCGCCTCCTTTGTAAATTCTTATTGAGGGGAACACGCAAGCACGCACGCACGTACACATTCACAAATTACTACGCGCGCGTACGAACACACACACACACACACACACACACACACACACACACACACACACACACACACACACACACACACACACACACACACAAACAAACAAAAACACAGAGAGAATAGAGAGAGAGATAGAGAGAGAGAGAGAGAGAGAGAGAGAGAGAGAGAGAGAGAGAGAGAGAGAGAGAGAGAGAGAGAGAGAGAGAGAGAGAGAGAGAGAGAAAGAGAGAGAGAGAGAATCATACCACCACCAAGATGCCTATTCAAGGAGATTTATACCCTGAAGTTAACAACAGTCTACTCCACTTCCCGACAATTCTTCGGACGAAACTATAAATCAGGCCCGTGTGCAAACGCATGCAAAATGTTTTGCCTTCTTGTTAATACCTGTTACACCTTTTGGAAGAGTAGGCAATTTGTGCCGGTAGGAACAGATGACAAAATTTACAAAGACGCATGCACACAGGGATTGGATGCTAAACAAAACACATGAGCGCTAATTTTCTTGCTATCGGAATAACAGAATAAATAAAATAGAGTAGATACGAAAACAGTTTCAAAATTAAGAATTAGTATTTCTTCTGAGGATGTTGCCTAAAGGCCTGCAGAATCGGAAAGTTATGCTTAACAAAGGAATCATATTTCGTTATCCCTTGTCCTATTTATTTATTTATTTATTTATTTATTTATTTTTTTATTTATTTATCTATTTATTTATTTATTTATTAATTATTATTTTTTAAAATTTATTCTTTTATATCGAGGATAACAGAATAAGCAATAGTGTGCTTTTTTTCATCCGGTCCCCGTGTGTATGCAGTTTTTGTAAATATTGTCATCTGTTCCCGCGGGCACACGATGGCTTACTCTTACGAAAAGCGGAACAGGATTTTAACGTGTGCGCAAGACGTTCTGCGTGTGTTCGCACACGGGGCCTCGGTTTAAAGTCTCATCCGAAGGACTTTTGGGGAGAGTGGAGTCGGCACTGATGTTAACTCCAGGAGAAAAATTTCATCGACCGGACTCGAACCCGGGTCTTCAAATTGCCAGCGCAATGTTCTGACCACTAGGCTATCCGTCCCCCCATCTGTTTTGTAGACACTCTTTGGATATTTTTCTCGGTGTCATTCGATTCCTTTTGTTTTAAAACCCTTGTGCATTCCCTTTTGTAGAATGTCAAACACGTGGCGTTCAAACTGCCTGCTACATACTGATAACGCACACAGTATGATATTTCATAGACTTCATAGAGTAAGAAAACTGTCAGACAATTTTCAAGATTTAAAAAGTCTCCATCTACTCCAGTTTCACTGTTTATCATTATGAACTTTGCTATGTACTGATTCCATCCATTTGCTTCTTTCCCATTGCTTTTTGTAGTTGTTTCTTGTCTTGTCGTTGGCCAACTTTTCCTCCATGTCTTGTCCACATTTTCGTCTAATCAACTTATTTTCCTGTGTTTTGTCCAAAACATTGTCCCATAACCTGATAGCTGGCTGACATGTTTCTTTTACTATGTGATCATCTTTTATTCTTGATCGTGGTTTGTGGCTGTGGAGAGTTTTATTGTTTCGTTTTACCTGATAGCATATATATATATATATCTGTGTGTGTGTGTGTGTGTGTGTGTGTGTGTGTGTGTGTGTGTGTGTGTGTGTGTGCGCATGAGTGCGCGTGTGATGTGTGTGTGTTCGTGTGTGCGTGCTTGTGTGTGTTTGTGTCCGTGTGTGTATATGTATGTGTGTATTGCAGAGCCTGCCTTACTGTGTGCGTGCATGCAAACACGCACGGATACACACAGAAACACACACACATTCATACATGTATATATCTATGTACATTAAGTATTGCATACAATATGTATTATTATTTATACAACAAGCAAACAACACGATATCACACAAGCTGCTACTCCAGAACACTCTCCCATCACACAGAAAACAAAACCCAAGCCAAGCATCCTCATCACCAGACTTCAGCTACCTTCCCTCCCTCATAGGCAGCACTCTCCCTCATCAGAACAGATCCCATCAACAAGCACTCTCCCCTCCCTCATCAGACAGCACTCTCCACCTCATCAGAAAGCACTCTTCCTCCCTCATCAGAACAGCACTCTCCCTCATCAGAACAGCACTTCCCTCCCTCATCAGACAGCACTCTCCCCTCCCCTCATCAGAACAGCACTCTCCCCTCCCCTCATCAGAACAGCACTCTCCCTCCCCTCATCAGAACAGCACTCTCCCCTCCCATCATCAGAAACAGCACTCTCCCCCTCCTCATCAGACAGCACTCTCCCCCCCTCATCAGAACAGCACTCTCCCCTCCCCTCATCAGAACAGCACTCTCCCCTCCCCTCATCAGAACAGCACTCTCCCCTCCCCTCATCAGACAGCACTCTCCCCTCCCCTCATCAGAACAGCATCTCCCCTCCCCTCATCAGACAGCACTCTCCCCTCCCCTCATCAGACAGCACTCTCCCCTCCCCTCATCAGGACAGCACTCTCCCCTCCCCTATCAGAACAGCACTCTCCCCTCCCCTCATCAGACAGCACTCTCCCCTCCCCTCATCAGACAGCACTCTCCCCTCCCCTCATCAGGACAGCATTCTCCCCTCCCCTCATCAGAACAGCACTCTCCCCTCCCCTCATCAGGACAGCACTCTCCCCTCCTATCAGAACAGCACTCTCCCCTCCCCTCATCAGACAGCACTCTCCCCTCCCCTCATCAGGACAGCACTCTCCCCTCCCCTCATCAAGACAGCATTCTCCCCTCCCCTCATCAGACAGCACCTCTCCCCTCCCCTCATCAGGACAGCACTCTCCCCTCATCAGACAGCACTCTCTCCCCTCATCAGAACAGCACTCTCCCCTCCCCTCATCAGAACAGCACTCTCCTCTCCCCTCATCAGAACAGCACTCTCCCCTCCCCTCATCAGAACAGCACTCTCCCCTCCCCTCATCAGAACAGCACTCTCCCCTCCCCTCATCAGAACAGCACTCTCCCCTCATCAGAACAGCACTCTCCCCTCCCCTCATCAGAACAGCACTCTCCCCTCATCAGAACAGCACTCTCCCCTCCCCTCATCAGAACAGCACTCTCCCCTCCCCTCATCAGAACAGCACTCTCCCCTCCCCTCATCAGGACAGCACTCTCCCCTCCCCTCATCAGGACAGCACTCTCCCCTCCCCTCATCAGGACAGCACTCTCCCCTCCCCTCATCAGGACTTCCCCAGACTTGAGCTATGAATCTGCTGGAGGCCTGCCTGCTGGGCCAGTGGGCCAGAGCGGAGCAGATGCTGCAGTCCGGAGCCTGCGAGGAGGAGGACGTCAAGGAGAGCGACGCGGACGGAGAGACCCCGCTGCACCTGGCCGCTCGTGCCGGGGTCACGCCCCTGCTCCGCCTGCTGCTGCTGCGAGGCGCCGACGTGAACGTTCAAAGCCTGCATGGCGACACGGCGCTGATGGGGGCCTGTGAGAAAGGCTGCACCCCCACTGTCCGCTCCCTGCTGGATGACTTCGCCGCTACAGACGTGAACTTGCTGAACCTGGAGGGTCAGGGGGCGCTGAGCTTGGCCTGTTACCACGGTCATCGTGACGTCATCTCGGCATTGCTGGACCACCCACGCACGGACGTGAACGTTCGGTCTGACAGGGACAGATTTGGCAGCTGTCCTCTGCACTGGGCTGTTCTGAGCGGCAACCTCAAGGTCGTCCAGCTTCTGCTAGGAGCTCCTGCCGTGCAGGTGGACGCCGTGGATCAGGCAGGCCACACCGCGCTCCTCCTGGCCTGCGGCCTAGGCTACGATGACATCGCCTTCCAGCTCCTCAGCAGTGGAGCCAACGCCCAGCTGGCCAGCAGTCAGGGGGACATGCCCCTGCACGTGGCCTGCAGCAACCACCGCGGACCGCTGACCTCTGCCCTCCTGCCCCGCTACACCGACATCAACCTCAGGAATGGCGACAGTCAGACCCCGCTGCACGAAGCGGTCAGCGGCCATGCCACAGGCTGTATTCAGAGGCTGCTGCAGTGCGCAACGCTGGACATCAACTCCCTCAACGAAGATGGGCATTCGGCTCTGTGGATAGCCTGTGAGAAGGGCCATGTTGACGTAGCCAGAAGGCTGATCCGACACGGGGCCGACGTCAACCTTCCTAGCGGCCCCAGAGAACGGCCCCCCCTGCACATCGCCACCTTGAGGAACCACGTCCACATTGTGTCGCTTCTCCTGCAGCATCCCGACATTCGGGTTGATGCCACAGACTGGGATTCTCTCTCTCTCTCTCTCTCCTCCTCTCTCTCTCCTCTCTCTCTCTCTCTCTCTCCTCTCTCTCTCTCTCTCTCTCTCTCTCTCTCTCTCTCTCTCTCTCTCTCTCTCTCTCTCTCTCTCTCTCTCTCTCTCCAGCCTGTCCAGCAGAGGGACTGCAGGCTCGCACCCTGGCCTACCCCGGGGCCTTCATCCGGGCCAACAACCTGGGGGCCTGTGTGCATCACCTGACTGTGGACGGCTGCCTGCAGCTCTGTGCCCTCACCCCCGAGGCCCGCACCTGTGACTTCGTGTCGTGGAACCTGCCTTCATGTGCTGTGTGCAGAGCTTCACCAGGGCTGACCTTCCCGCCTCTGACTGGAGGAACAAATCCGATTCCATCCATTACCAGAAAATCTGTGCATAGTTTTTTTTTTAAACAACTGTTTGTTTGGCTACTTACTTGCTTGTTTATTTTCATTATTGCTCTAATTTTGATCTTGGAACTTGGAATGCAGCTACCTTCGTGGTGAGCAAGAATGGTTCCATATGCCAAATCTCCCCATTGGCGAAACCTGAACCTCTAGTCCAGGAACGAAAAAACAAAAATCTAGGTTTTTCTTATTTTGCGATATTTGTCTATTGTTGTTGCTGATTTTTCTCATAAGATAGATAGATAGATAGATAGATAGATAGATAGATAGATAGATAGATAGATAGAGATAGATATAGATAGATAGAGTAGGGGTAAGTAGGTAGGTAGGTAGGTAGATAGGTAGATAGATAGATAGACAGATAGGTAACGAAACTCGAAACTCGAAACTCGAATATTTTAATGAGGGTAAATGGATAAGCCAGAGGCTTCTTTACACCAGGCCCTCAGAACCTCCCCCTCCCCCCAAAAAAAAACAACAACAAAAAAACAAGAGAGAAAACAAACAAGCCAAACATACGTAGCTGATTCATTAAGTTAACAAATAAATCAATGAAATACAACCAAAATCAATCACACACTCATTTTATACAGTAACAACTAGAGTTGTCCAAGCAATTCTTAACACTCAACAGCACACACACACACACACACACACACACACACACACACACAACACACACACACACACACACACACACACACACACACACACACACACACACACACACACACACACACACACTTAGTGTATATGTTATTTCCTCTCAGTGGAGATGGGTATTATCAAATGGTATTGTTGCGTTTTTGTAGTTGTTGTTCTTGTTGTTGTTTTTCTTTTTTTTTTCTTCCTCTTAATATATAAATATGAACTGAAGAATGGAGGTATTGTAATTTGACATAAGTTGCTTATCGACATTTCATGGATTCTTTTTCTTAAGTCTTAAATAATGGTTGGTGACATTGTAACTGATGTAAGCTGTTGTTTGATATTATTTGATTTTTCTTAAAAACCTTAAATGTGTGCATGTGTGTACGTTGTTTATGTTATTTCCACTCAGTGGTGATGGATATTATCATATGGTATTGTTGCTTTTGTTGTTTTTTCTTTTCTTCCTTCTAACATGTAATCCGTGTGGATTGGGTTTTTTTTTTTTTTTTGGTTTGTTTTGTTTTGTTTGTTTGTTTTTGTTAGTTTGGGGTGTGTTTTTTTGGTATTCTGTTTTTTTGGTGTGTGTGGTGGTGTGGTGGTGGGT
>CM060318.1:89215586-89263086 GCA_030674155.1 Stramonita haemastoma | reverse complement strand
TTTTGCTGTCTTTATCTAGCCATTGCAGCTTGAGGTCAAAGACTCAAAGACTGTGTGTGTGTGTGTGTGTGTGGTGTGCGTGCGTGCGTGGTGTGTGCGTGTGCGTGCGTGCGTGCGTGCGTGCGTGCGTGCGTGCGTGTGTGTGTGGTGTGTGTGTGTGTATGTGTGTGTGTTGAGTCTGTGTCTATGTGTTTGTGTGTTTGTGTGTGTGTGCGTGCGTGCGCGTTTTATTTTGTTTTATGTTATTTATTTATTCATAGTTCATTTATTTTTCTATTGTATCTATTTATTTTATTTAATTATTTATTATCTATTTATTATTAGGTTTTTTTTTAATCATTCATTTCATCTTATTTTATTCCTTTATATTGAGGATAATGGATAATGCGTTCGTGGTGGTAGTCGTTCGTGCGTGCGAGCTTGCGTGGTGTGTGTGTGTGTGTGTCCAAAAATCCTCCAAAACTTGACAGTGTTCAGGCACACATCTTGTGATAATGTGTGAAATCGGTCCGACTGATGAAAAAGCTTTCTGGAAGATCCCGCACGGTGACGTTCTGAAGACAGCAGAGGGTTGCCTCTTGTCTGTAGTCACAGGTGCGCGCTTCGGGATTTTGAACACAGGCCTGCAGGCACTCTTCCAGGGAGACGTCTCTGAGGACATCCATGTTGTTTACCAGAATCTTGAAGCCTGGGTAGGTCAGGAATCGGGGCTGCAGTCATCTGTGGGGCAAGCTGCAAAGAAACGGGACACGTTTGGAAGGAAAACACGCCTGGAAAAGAAAAGGTAGCGATGTCCTACGGGCGTACATGTGTGCACATCTATGTTTTCCCATTGCTCGCTCGCCTCGCACACACACACACACACACATACACACACACCACACACACACACACACCACACATACGACACACACACGCGCACGTGCACATAAACATACACACACATCTATAATCACAAAAGATATACACACAAAATATGGATACATACCTGCGTTCACATACATACACACTTTTGCAAGCAGAACGCACGAGCTCATACTCACACACAAAACACAGACACAGACACACAGACACATTCACAGATATATGTACACACGCACGCACGCACGCACACACACACACACACACACACACACACACACACACACACACACACACACACACACACACACACACACCGACACACACACCGACACACACACCGACACACACACACATACACACACACGCCACACACACACCTTTCGCTCACGTTAAATCCTGTTCCGCTTTCCCTAAGAGCAGGCCATCGTGTGCCGGTGGGAACAGATGACATTTACAAAAACTGCATACACATGGGGACTGGATGTAAGAAAGCACAATGCTTATTCCATTATCCTCGATATAAAAGAATAAGTAAATAAACACACACACACACACATCCACATCCATACCCAATCCCCCACACACACACACACACACACACACAAACACACACACACACACACACACACACACACACACACACACACACAACACACACACACATTATGAGCAAGACAGACAGACATGGTTCATCCTTACATTATACGCACGAATCGTACTTATGTTGCTCACACAACTGGCCCTTACATTGTGCATATGACTTAATACTTACGCTGCACACGTCGCCACAAGTCCGGCGCCACGCATATCAAAGATGCTGTTAGGTGTGTATGCATACATAGCCGCACTCCCTTGGTGCCGTGGGCTGTGCTATGGTCGAAAATCGGGGTAGGGCGGGACTCAAACCGGTGCGTTTAGTCGCGTCTTTTCCAAACAGTCCCCTTATTCTTTGGGAGGGTGTGTATGCACGCGCGTTCGCGTGCGCGCGCTCGTGTCTGAGTATGCGTTTTCTTGTGTTTGTGCATGTGGCGGAGTCCCTGCACTTTCTTGCGGTGCATCATACTGTTGAATATTATGATTATTGGTATGTGTACCACAACGTTTTATATGGGCTTTATTTGCGACAAACTTGCTAGATTCAGGCCGGGCCGGGCCTCTTCGGAAGGGTGGCGTCGCCACAAGTCGGGCGCCACGCATATCAATGATGCTGGTAAGGTGTGTATTATGCATACAATACCGCACTCTCTTGGTGCTGTGGGCTCTGCTACTGGTCATGTATACATACATATGTTATGTACACACAACTAATTGTCGTATAGTACATAATTTCATGGTCAATACGTATGCTGTACAATTAAACAAAAACACCTTAATTTATACACACGAATCATATTTATGCTGTTCACATAACAAATCCTTTGATAGTATTCATAATCGATATTTATACTGCATACATGATTCAGACTTATGTTATAATAATACATAACAAATCTTTAGATTGTACGCATGATTAATACTTATGTTGTACACACAACTAGTCCTTACATTGTACACACGATTCACACTTATGTTGTCCACATAACAAATGCTTACATTGTACAGGTGGTCATTACTTATGTTGTACACATAACGAATTCTGGTCAATACTTATGTTGTACACAT
The DNA here is from genome assembly GCA_030674155.1 of Stramonita haemastoma. Classification (NCBI taxonomy): domain Eukaryota; kingdom Metazoa; phylum Mollusca; class Gastropoda; order Neogastropoda; family Muricidae; genus Stramonita; species Stramonita haemastoma. Next base: position 89,260,560 of record CM060318.1, on the reverse strand, counting down.
AACGAATTGTGGTCAATACTATGTTGTACATAAGCTATCCTTACATTGTACAGTGGTCAATACTTATGTTTACATATACTGATCCTTACATTATACAAGTGGTAATACTTATGTTGTACATACAGCTAATAATATATAATAATATATTTTAATAATAATAATAATAATAATAATAATAATAATAATAATAATAATAATAAATATATAATAATAATAATAATAATATAATAATACATGGAATTTATATCGCGCTTTATCTTGCAAAAAACAAATCAAAGCGCTTGCATTCGACCTATACAAGACACAAGCAACAACAATAATTTTAACAAATTCAAATATGCACACACGCACACGCACACACGACACACACACGCACACACACACGCACACAAACAAACACGCCCACGTGCACACACTTATAAAGGTTATACACTTTGCAAGGGTGAACGGGATTTCAGATTGTGAAGGCAAGGAGAGATAAGAGATGGAAACAGAAGGCGAAAATCTTAGGTTTGAAATAAATGTGTCCTGAGGTTGAATTTGAAAGTGTCATAAGGAGGCTTTTACCGAAGGGAGAGAGGGAGGTCATTCCAGATCCATGGACCAGTAATAGAGAAAGAACCACAGTAGACAGGTTTAATCTAGGTATTCTTAAGGACAAACTGTTTAATCCTTACATTGTGCAGGTGGTCAACACTTATATTGTACATAATACAGCTGATCCTGAGTGGAGTGCCTACCTTGCAGGCATGAATCCTGGGACAGGGAGTAGAAGTATCCTGGGCGACACAGGCAGGAGCCTGCATAGCACTCCCTGCTGGGGGAGTGCTGACCCCCACACTGCTCGTCACTGCTGCACTCCCTCTGTAGCCACACTGCACACAGCAATAGTCATTGTCATCATCATCATCATCATCATCATCATCATCATCATCATCATCATCATCATCATCATCCACACTGCACACACAGCAATAGTCATCATCGTCGTCGTCGTCGTCGCCGCCGCCGCCGCCGTCGTCGTCGTCATCGTCGTCGTCGTCGTCATCGTCATCGTCATCACATCATCATCATCATCATCATCATCATCATCATCATCATCATCATCATCATCATCATCATCCACACTGCACATAGCAAAAGTAATCATCATCCACACCGCACACATTGCTGTGTCATGTGACTTGTCATCATCATCACCATCATCACCATCACATCGTCATCACATCATCATCCACATGCACACAGCAATAGTCATCATCATCATCCACACTGCACACAGCATAGTCATCATCATCATCCACACTGACACACAGCAATAGTCATCATCATCATCCACACTGCACACAGCAATAGTCATCATCATCATCCACACTGCACACAGCAATAGTCATCATCATCATCCACACTGCACACAGCAATAGTCATCATCATCATCCACATGCACACAGCAATAGTCATCATCATCACCACACTGCACACACAATAGTCATCATCATCATCCACACTGCACACAGCAATAGTCATCATCATCATCATCCACACTGCACACAGCAATATCATTATCCTAAAAATAAAAGAATTTGATCTCTCTCTCTCTCTCTCTCTCTCTCTCTCTCTCTCTCTTCTCTCTCTCTCTCTCCTCTCTCCTCTCTCTTCTCTCTCTCCTCTTGTGTTGATGAATAACATATAATTATGTGTAAAACACTGTTGACTATGAATATTATGATGTAGACTGTTTTCACTGTTGAATATACATGGAATGGCTGATGTAGTATTCTTGTTTTCAGAACCTTGAGACACGTTAATTTTCAGCATATGGTGGTAGTGTATGTTTACTATTCTTGTAATGGGCCATTCCCTATGCCCAATTTAAATTGTATTGTGGCCTAAGTCAAATGTACAGTAGAAGTCTGAAGTCTCTCTCTCTCTCTCTCTCTCTCTCTCTCTCTCTCTCTCTCTCTCTCTCTCTCTCTCTCTCTCTCTCTCTCCTCTCTCTCTCTCTCTCTCTCAGGTGGCTTCCCTTGCTTGGCTGCCAGCAAGACGCTTCCTCTCGAGCTGTGTGTGAATTTTTGCTGTTTATCAGTCTTTTGACTTAAAAATGCCAGTGTGTGGACTACCAGCAACACTAGAGTGCATGTTGAATGCAGCACTACATGAACAAACGCTGTCTTCATTCAAGGTGGAAGGGAGAGGACATCAGACTGTTGTCATACTTCGTTTGACAGGTAGGCCTAATAATACCGACCACTCCCCTGTCACGCCAATTCAAAATACGACATATAGAAAAAAGTGCCCATCTCAAAGGATCAGGGACAGAAGAAGAGCGGAAGCCTACAGAACAAATAAAGAAGGCAAATATAACGAACAGGTTTCGCCCCCCTCTCGTTTATTTTTACCCACCCCACCCAGTTTATATTATGAGGCAAACCACACTGACAGCAGTGCTCTTATCGATGTGTTTAAGCGTGATGAACATTATCCTCCATCTTCAGGCAATGCCGGGAATGAACACTGTATAGACATGAAAGAACAAGACATAGACAAACAAAGAGTGACAATATCCTGCAGTAATGATGAAAGAGAAATAACGGAATATGTCCATGCTTGTGAAAATGAATTGAAGGATAGAGTCTGTGATGAAAACATTGATTGGGAAAGGGGAAATGAACGTACAAAGAATGATACTGAAGAAGAGTGTGCAGAGAATGAGAGCGAGGAAGAACGTGCAGAGAATGAGAGCGAGGAAGAACGTGCAGTCAGTGAGAGCGAGGAAGAACGTGTGGAGTGTGATGACCATGTGAAAAATAGCAGTGAAATGGGAGACAGTGTTGATAATGCTACCCTTAGTGACGTCTTGGAATGCTTACAAACATTTGCAAAAACAGTTGACAAAACTTTAGACACTTCAAAGTCCATGCTGTAAGAAGTGAAACAAAGCTTCGCTGATGGAGCCACTGCCCTATCAAAAGGAAAGCTTTCTGGAGATGTGCCCTGATGACTGTGTGAGAGACTTCATACAAACTTAACATAAAGACACTGTGATTGGAACATCCAACAGTATTTATGTAAATACAGTATCAATATTCTGCTATATTAACAAAACCATGGTTTGGAATCCATGCCATGTGGACAATTTTGGGTTAAATTCATCATGTTATTAATTACGCATTTATATGTTTTGTGCCCAGCCCCTACCCCACTGTCCCCTTGTGAATGGGCATAATTGCTTAACACATTAAACATTTGTTATTTGTCATTTGTCATTTCTCTCTCTCTCTCTCTCTCTCTCTCTCTCTCTCTCTCTCTCTCTCTCCTCTCTCTCTCTCTCTCTCTCTCTCTCTCCCCCCCAGCCGAACCAAGTGATTTATTTTGACTTCTGATTTTCGTCTTCTGAATGAGTGCATTTTTCTTACCTTACTATATGTAGTGTACTGTCGCATTTCTCTTACCTTATTATATGTAGTGTATTTATTTCTTGTATGTTGTTTGATACTGCGTATAGTTTTATTGTTTAGTATCTTTTTATCTTTATGTTATCCCTGAAAAGGGCGGGATTGGATGTAAAAAAGCACATGAGTGCTTATCTATTATCCTCGAAATAAAAGAATTTGCCTTGCCTTGCCTTGTCTGTCTCTCTCTCAAGCCTTTAGAATAAGATATGTTATTATGTAGTAAGCAATTTTTGGTGTTATTTTTCATTTTGCATCTTTCTCTTGTGGCTTTGTTTGCAGTTGTTTGTCAGATCTATACTTCACAGTGTATCCTTAACAGTATTCAGTAAGTTGACTGTCAACCCCCTTCATGTATAACCAACAAGGGTCTGTTATGAGCACATTCTTTCAGAGTTCAGTGTTCCTTCGGATGAGACCTTTAAACCGAGGCCCCGTGTGCGAACGCACGCAGAACATCTTGCGCACACGTTAAATCCTGTTCCACTTTTCGTAATAGTAGGCATCGTGTGCCGGTGGGAACAGATGACGTTTAGAAAACTGCATACACACGGGGACTGGATGAAAAAAAGCACAAGAGTGCTTCTTCCATATCCTCGATATAAAAGAATAAATCAATCAAATTCTCTCTCTCTCTCTCCTCTCTCTCTCTCTCTCTCTCTCTCTCTCCTCCTCTCTCTTCTCTCTCTCTCTCCCATCACCTTCTTTGCCTAGTCTATCTATCCAATAACCCATGCAGCAAAGTACCTGATTCCCGCAGAGCCCAGAGGCCAGTGGCGGCCTCACTGACCGCAGTGCCGCCAGACCCTGCCGCTGCCTGCCCATGGCCCTGACACACCACACAAGAGGCACCAGGGGACGTCACTGCCACAAATTTGCACTCGGGCACACTCTTGCAAATGGCGGCACATTGAATGGGGGAGAACACTTTTCTCTCAAACAGGAGACTTCCCACGGCATTCCTCCCTGAAGACACAGCATCTGCATATCTCACAGTAACAGACTGATTTCCTGCTGCAGCTGTGAAAAGCAAACTTGAGCGAAAATCATCTGAAAAGACCCTAAAAACATTATTGTTTTTATCTATGTGTTTCAAAAATATGTGAATTTATCCTCTAAAGTTTTGACATGAAACGTGGCTCAGATAATTCTAAATGCTTTCTCCTCTTATATCAGTCTAGCACAGGCCTCTAACCCACCTACCATGCTTCAAATGTATAGCAAGCTCCATCTGTGTACAGAAAAAAGCTTTTGGTGGTTCTATTGAAGCCAGTGCAGTAGGTTCAGTTTCTTATACGTCACAAACTGTTTGAGTACGTACCAGAAAAGTCATGTATGGGAAAACAGCCCTCAGGCAGTTTGACGTAATTAACCTGTGGATGGTGTCAGGAAAAAGAGCCCAGTTCAACTGATGTTCATTGTGTGTGTGAGGTAACGCGTCACAGTCACTGGGCCACAGCCGGGTTTTGTTCACTCGAGGGTTCACTTCCCCTCTGCAGCCTGTGTTGACATACCCCCCCCCCCCCCCCCATTACCAGCCCCTGTTCATGGCTGTCTGGGCGTGGTTAAAGTGTGGGGTTTTCAGTTGTAGGGTCAGGGCTGCTGGTGAGCTGCATGGATTTGGATTGGGAGGGGAGGGTGTGTTCTGCCTCTGCACAGAGATTTTATATTACACCCCTTTATGTCACAGAGGATTTCTCTGCATGAAATTCAGGCTGCTCTTCCCGGGGAGAACGCGTCGCCACGAGTGCAGCGCCACCCATATTTTTCTTTACCGTCGCATGTATTTTCCATGATTTTTTTTCTTTTTCCTGTCTGCAGCTGTATTTGATTTTCCTATCTGACTGTATTTTTTCATGACTTTTTTCCTGTCTGCAACTGTATTTGTTTCCATGACTTTTTTTCTTTTTCCTGTCTGCAACTGTATTTGTTTCCATGACTTTTTTGTCCAGTCTGTAACTGCATTTGTTGCCCTATTAGTATGGCTTTTTTCTACAGAATTTTGCCAATGACGACCCTTTTGTTGCCGTGGGTTCTTATACGTGCGCTAACTAGTTATGTGTGACTCAGGACCTCGGTTTATCATTTCTTCTGAAAGATTAGCACCCAGGTTAATGGATGGGGGGAAAGTTTTGGGCCCAAAGGGGAATCAAACCACCGCGCACTCCGACCCGGACTTTTCGCTTTCTAGGCAGGCGCGTTACCCCTAGACCACCCATTCATCCAGAGAAATCTGAGGGTTCTTGGTGGAGGGGTGGGGGAGGGGAGGGGATTGTGGAAGGGTTTGGGTTTTCGAAAGGTATTAAAGAAAGCTGTCCAAACTATCAGACCAACGCTGCAGAGGTCTGTAGGTCGTGGATCTTGTTGCTGACGTCACGACAGGTTGTAAAAGTAAGTGTGGACGTATATGTACCGTGTTCTGTATTCCTGAAACCTATCATTTATCCACTTACCTCTCTTTCACTCACACAGCACAAAGCAAACTGTCCCTTCCCTGTTCCTTCACATTGCAAATCTGAAGTGAAGTACTTGTGGTGGTAACATATTACTGATAAGGAATGTTTCCTTTATATTTTTTTGGTTTTATACCACTTTATGCCACAGCAGATTTCTCTGCGTGAAATTCGGGCTGCTCTCCCCGGGGAGAGCGCGTCGCCACAAGTGCAGTGCCTACCCATTATTTAGTTATCGTTTTAAATACAGCCCTGAGCCGCCATGGGGACTCCAACTCCCCGATGTTTCCTCAGGGATGGTGTCTTTACACATCTGTGTGCATGCTGGTTTTTTTCATAATTATTTTGTCATCCGCTCCTAGGCCTGCTCTTCCGAAAGGCGGAACAGGGTTTTAACGTGGGCGCAAGATGTTCTGCGTGCGTTCGCACACGGGGCCTCGGTTTATAGTCTCATCCGAACGACTTCGACATTCAGCTCGACTCCACACCTTTTGTGTTATTCTTTTATTTCGAGTTTAATGGAATAGCAGTTGTGTGCTTGTTTTGTTTTTTTCACCTCCCCCCTATTGTAAATGTTGTCATTCGTTCTTCCCGGCACAGTGGCCTACTCTTCTAAATATTTGGAACGGGTTTAAAGCCTTAATCTTCAGATACGGTTTTTTTGCTCAAGAAAAAATTCAGGTGTTTTACTATGAGTTTATCACGGCTGAGGGCAATTTTGACATTATATTTCAAAGCATAGCAATATGTGGCATATGACTTAACAATTATTTTATGTTCATATCGGACACAGCTGTTAGACTGAGTCAGGATGTGGAGACAGACATGGTGGAGTCTTCAGTTCTGACCTATCATGTGAGCATGTCTGCATCTACCCATCAACCTTTGACAAATCAACATGACGCATGTTTTTGTTTTGTTGTTGTTGTTGTTGTCGTTGTGTTATTATTATTATTATTTTATTTTTTTTTTTTTTTTTTTTTTTTTTTTTATTTGTTTCGAGGATAATGGAATAAGCACTAATGTGCGTTTTTATAACTACTCTCCGTGTGTATGCAGTTTTTCTCTTTTTGTTTTCGTTCCCACTGGCATACAATGGCCTACTCTTCCGAAAAATGGAATGGGTTTTACCGTGTGCGTAAGATATTCTGCGTGCGTTTGCACACGGGACCTTGGTTTATAGTCTTATCCGAATGACTTTTGGGGAGAGTGGAGTCGGTACTGATGTTCACTCCAAAGGAAAAATCCTCTTGAACAAAATTCGAACCCGGGTCAGCAGATCACTCTGACCACCAGGCTACCCCGTCCCGCTATGCATACGGTTCTCGTCACATTGGATGAAGCCGTCGGGTATCACTTTATGTAGAAAGACGTAAAATTGAAGACGACGTAACTACTACACTACTACTACTGACTACTACTACTACTACACTAACAATACTACTACTACTACTACACACACACACACAACACCACACACTACTACACACACTACACACACACACACACACACAACACACACACACACACACACACCCTGGTCTGCCTGCCACTTTTGCCCCACCTCTAGCAACTTCAAATAGTCTGATGGAACTTTAAGCGTGAAGGCGTGATGTTTGCACAGTACTTGTTGTCACGACAGAGTTATATATGGAAAAAAAACCAGACTACTCTCCCCGAGGAGACCACGTCACCACAAGAACAGCGCCACCATTTTCTTTGTTGTCATTTTCCTCTGTGTGTGTGTGTGTGTGTGTGTGTGTGTGTGTGTGTGTGTGTGTGTGTGTGTGTGTGTGTGTGTGTGTGTGTGTGTGTGTGTGTGTGTGTGTGTGTGTGTGTGTTTTTCCTATGAGTAGAGTGACTTTTTTCTACATATCATTGTACCAAGGACAACTCTCTTTTTGCCATGGGATAGGATAAGTTCCACCAAGGCGTGTTATATACTGCATCTCTGTTTGTCGTCACTTCTGACAGACTTAGCGTCCAGAGCACCACTCAGGGTCGAATGGATGTATGGATGGGGGAGGGGGGGGGGGGGCTCGGGCCTACACGTTAATGAAACCCTACACTTTTCGCTTTTTTGACGTGTGTGCTCCATATCTCTGATCATCACATTTGTGTTTGCGATGGGGAAAAGGGGTAGGAGAAAGGTACGTCATTAATGGACTTCTTTACAAGTAGTCTAATAATTCTGAGAGAGATTTGATTTGATTTGTTTCGATTTGATTTGATTTTAATTTATTCTTTTATATCGAGGATAATGGAATAAAAACTCTTGTGCTTTTTTTACATCCAGTCCCCGTGTGTGTATGCATTTTGTAAATGTCATCTGTTCCGACTGGCACACGATGGCCTACTCTTGAGAAAAGCGGAACAGGATTTTACATGTGCGCAAGATGTTCTGCGTGCGTTCGCACACGGGGCCTCGGTTTAAAGTCTCATCCGAAGGACTTTTGGGGAGAGTGGAGTCAGCACTGATGTTAACCATAGGTTGGAACCATAGGTTTGATTGGAGGACAGCCTTCCCTCGCCCTTTTCCGGGCTGGCGGTCCGGCTCATGTGTGAACTGGAAGACTGCACTATTCCTGACCACTGCACTATTCCTGACCACTGCACTGTCAGACTGCGCTATTCCTGACCACTGCACTGTTCCTGACCACTGCACTATTCCTGACCACTGCACTATTCCTGACCACTGCACTATTCCTGACCACTGCACTATTCCTGACCACTGCACTATTCCTGACCACTGCACTGCCAGACTGCACTGTTCCTGACCACTGCACTGCCAGACTGCACTATTCCTGACCACTGCACTGTTCCTGACCACTGCACTGCCAGACTGCACTATTCCTGACCACTGCACTATTCCTGACCACTGCACTATTCCTGACCACTGCACTGTTCCTGACCACTGCACTATTCCTGACCACTGCACTGTTCCTGACCACTGCACTGCCAGACTGCACTATTCCTGACCACTGCACTATTCCTGACCACTGCACTGTTCTATTCCTGACCACTGCACTATTCCTGACCACTGCACTATTCCTGACCACTGCACTGTTCCTGACCACTGCACTATTCCTGACCACTGCACTATTCCTGACCACTGCACTGCCAGACTGCACTATTCCTGACCACTGCACTATTCCTGACCACTGCACTGTTCCTGACCACTGCACTGCCAGACTGCACTGTTCCTGACCACTGCACTATTCCTGACCACTGCACTGCCAGACTGCACTATTCCTGACCACTGCACTATTCCTGACCACTGCACTGCCAGACTGCACTGTTCCTGACCACTGCACTGTTCCTGACCACTGCACTGTTCCTGATCACTGCACTATTCCTGACCACTGCACTATTCCTGACCACTGCACTGCCAGACTGCACTATTCCTGACCACTGCACTGTTCCTGACCACTGCACTGCCAGACTGCACTATTCCTGACCACTGCACTGCCAGACTGCACTATTCCTGACCACTGCACTGTTCCTGATCACTGCACTATTCCTGACCACTGCACTGTTCCTGACCACTGCACTGTTCCTGACCACTGCACTGCCAGACTGCACTATTCCTGACCACTGCACTGCCAGACTGCACTATTCCTGACCACTGCACTGTTCCTGACCACTGCACTGCCAGACTGCACTATTCCTGACCACTGCACTGCCGGACTGCACTATTCCTGACCACTGCACTATTCCTGATCACTGCACTATTCCTGACCACTGCACTGTTCCTGACCACTGCACTGTTCCTGACCACTGCACTGCCGGACTGCACTATTCCTGACCACTGCACTTTTCCTGACCACTGCACTATTCCAGACCACTGCACTGCCAGACTGCACTGTTCCTGACCACTGCACTATTCCTGACCACTACACTGCCAGACTGCACTATCCCTGACCACTGCACTATTCCTGACCACTGCACTATTCCTGACCACTGCGCTGTTCCTGACCATTGCACTATTCCTGACCACTGCACTGCCAGACTGCACTATTCCTGACCACTGCACTATTCCTGACCACTGCGCTGTTCCTGACCACTGCACTATTCCTGACCACTGCACTATTCCTGACCACTGCACTGTTCCTGACCACTGCACTGCCAGACTGCACTATTCCTGACCACTGCACTGTTCCTGACCACTGCACTGCCAGACTGCACTATTGCTGACCACTGCACTGCCAGACTGCACTATTCCTGACCACTGCACTGCCAGACTGCACTATTCCTGACCACTGCACTGCCAGACTGCACTATTCCTGACCACTGCACTGCCAGACTGCACTATTCCTGACCACTGCGCTGCCAGACTGCACTATTGCTGACCACTGCACTATTCCTGACCACTGCACTGCCAGACTGCACTATTCCTAACCACTGCACTATTCCTAACCACTGCACTATTCCTAACCACTGCACTATTCCTGACCACTGCACTATTCCTGACCACTGCACTATTCCTGACCACTGCACTATTCCTGACCACTGCACTGCCAGACTGCACTGTTCCTGACCACTGCACTATTCCTGACCACTGCACTATTCCTGACCACTGCGCCAGCTTCCTTCTTCTATGCGGTGGTCGCTGGTGCCATGAGCATGTTGTGTGCAAATATGTGTGCATGTTGTGTGCAAATATGTGTGCAAATATGCAGTCCCTAAAGGGCTGCAGTGCCTGGGCATTGTGCTGCCGTGTGCAAACAGCAATCTGCTACGATCAGCAGTTAACTTTTGTATTTTTATTTCGTACCACTTTATGTCACGGCAGATTTCTCTGCGTGAAATTCGGGCTGCTCTCCCCGGGGAGAGCGCGCAGCGCCTACCCATTTTTTTTTCTTTTTCCTGCATGCAAGTGTATTTGTTTCCCTATCGGTCAAGAAAATAGGAATCTGCTACGATCAGCAGTTAGCGGTCAAGAAAATAGGAATCTGCTACGATCAGCAGTTAACGGTCAAGAAACTAGGGTTATACATGAAACTTGCCCGCCCCGGTCATGCTCAAAGAGGGATTTCAAAGTGGTCTGTAAAAACTTTGGTTTCAGTATAGTAACATGATACTGTTATAAGTTTATCCAGAAAAAAGGTGAAGAAACCAAAAGATGCAGAGATGAGAAGAGACACCCGTGTTTAAACAATATAAAAATGAAGTCTTATTTCAAAACAAGGTGTATTTTTGTAAGAACAGCAAGGGATCAATGATAAAATTAAACGATTACTATAAAAGACATTCAAAAATTTGAAAAATATCAAGAAAGCACACAACACTTGTTGTACAAGAATGCATTGCTATTTATGAAAATAAATAGTCCTTTATTTGTTAGAACAGCAAGGGGTGGAATATAAACTTGATACATTACTACAAAATAAATTCAAATCAATTGAAAATCAAATCCATAGGTAAACCACACAAGAACGACATTTGTGTAAGACAACAGCCGCTTTTTCTAACCAAAACGACACACTAGATAAACTCATCGAGTTTGAAATTCTACACAATAAACTAGTCGAGTTTGAAATTCCACTCAATAAACTCGTCGAGTTTGCAATTCTGGTTTTGGTTCGAATATGTCTGTATTTAACCAGCATTCAGACTGCTCTTTGAAACAGTGTGGTATCTATTTGAATAGAGAGAAAGAATTAGAATTTGCAGTCATGTTATGGGTATTCGTTCCTTTCAGAAAATACTGTAAATAAGAGCCACACGTGCGCACGCGTGCGCGCGCGCGCGTGCGCACGCACACACACACACACACACACACACTTTTTAACAAAAATGACAAACACAAAACCCAAAAGTTTTCTTTTCTCCAAGGAACCAACACTTTTTTAAAATTTAGATATTATTATTGTTGTTAGTGTTGTTGATACTGTTTGCGTGGAATTTTATGGCAAGGGTGGGTTGTATGTGTGCACGACTACTTTCACTCAGTCCAGTGCACAAGTGGACAGGATCCCCCCCACAAATGGACAGGATCCCCCCCACAAGTGGACAGGATCCCCCCACAAGTGGACAGGATCCCCCCACAAGTGGACAGGATCCCCCACAAGTGGACAGGATCCCCCCACAAGTGGACAGGATCCCCAAGTGGACAGGATCCACCACAAGTGGACAGGATCCACCACAAGTGGACAGGATCCCCCCACAAGTGGACAGGATCCCCAAGTTGACAGGATCCACCCCAAGTGGACAGGATCCCCACAAGTGGACAGGATCCCCCCACAAGTGGACAGGATCCCCAAGTGGACAGGATCCCCCCTTACTTCGAAATGAGGAGCCTTGGTTAAGCCTGCAGTGAGGGCGTAGGCCATGGTTTGGCCCCCTCACCCCCCACACCTCTCCTGCCAGACTACCTGACAGGGGAATTTTGAGGAGGGGGGGGGGGGACACGGGCAGACAGCTGAAGACCTGGATGCAGAACATCAGAGACTGAAGACAGACCGGCCTTGGCATGGCGCTGGTGCTGCCAAAGACTGAGGACAGACAGACAGACAGACAGACAGACAGACAGACAGACAGACAGACAGACAGCCTGCAGTAAATGATCCACCACCGCGTAGATCATGTCCCCTTGACCACCATGTTTTGCAAAGAAACTATTGTGTTGATTGATTGATTGATTGGTTGATTGGCTGGCTGGCTGGCTGGCTGGCCGGTTGATTGTAGAGGTCTCTCTGATTAAGTTAGGGATCCGATAGCTAAAGTCATGGATACAGGCCTACTGCATTCCCTTCAAAGCATGTTTTCATCCTGTCTTCTGTCTTTCCTTTATTTTTTTAACCTTACCTTCTGTGAGGAAGTGTGTGTATGTGTGTGGTTTTGTGTCAATCAATCAATCAATCAATCAATCAATCAATCATCATCAATCAATCATCAAATTTTATTTGTGTGTGTGTGTGTTGTGTGTTTGTGTTTGTGTGTGTGTGTGTGTGTGTGTGTGTGTGTGTTGTGTGTGTGTGTGTGTGTGTGTTGTGTGTGTGTGTGTGTGTGTTGTGTGTGTGTGTGTGTTTGTGTGTGTGTTGTGTGTGTGTGATGTGTGTTGTGTGTGTGTGTGTGTGTGTGTGTGGTGTGTTGTGTGTGTGTGTGTGTGTGTGTGTGTGTGTGTGTGTGTGTGTGTGTGTGTGTGTGTGTGTGTGAGAGAGAGTGGAGTGAGTGAGTGTGTGTGTGTGTGTGTGTGTGTGTGTGTGTGTGTGTGTGTGTGTGTGTGTGTGTGTGTGTGTGTGTGTGACCACGGTGTTGTTTACACACACATCTTCTGATAAGTTGTATAGGACTGCACTAGGAGAAAAAAACTCTTCAGCCACGTCCAGCACAGTCACCCTCTGAAGATGGCACCTGGACCCCCCGTGGTCGTAGTCACAGGTGCGCGCGCCGGCGTGTTCAACACAGGCCTGCAGACAATCGGCCAGAGAGCCGTTCCTCAGGGTCTGGAGATTGTTGTTGAGGATCTTGTAGCCTGGGTAGGTCAGGAACCGGGGCTGCAAACTGTCTTTCGGGCACACTGGAAAGAAAAACGAATATTCCCAGGCCATAGTTATAATGACAAAAGTAAGTGTGCAATGTCTGGTATGTGTGCGTGTATGCTTGTGTGTGTGCGCACACACGCACTTGTATGCACACATATATATATGCATACGCATGCGTATACACATGCATGCCTACATACACAGGCAGCACTCACATACACATACACACGCATACACACAACACGCACATACATATACATGCACATACACACACATACACACAACACACACACGCATACGCACGCACGCACACATGTACACACACACACACACATACATACATACACACACACGCGCGCACAGACAGACAGACCAGAGACAGAGACAAATAAACAGACAGACAGACAAGGAAAAACAAACAGAAAAAGACAAACAGAGAAGCGGATAGTGTCTTCAATTCAAAAGACCAATTAAGAGCACACCAGCCGCCATAGTGCAGTGGATAACGCCTTGGGTTAAGGACTGGGTGGTCACAGGTTCTAATCCCATTAGAGTCAGCCATTTCTTTCGGATTCTGGCTGAGCCCTACCCGGAAGGAGTTCTCTGTGGGCTCATCAGAAAAATCACAGTCAAGCCTCACCTGTATCACAGGATACAGTTTGGGGAGTATTGCCCAAATTACCTGACCAACACTGCAGGTGTCTGTATCTGTCGGGCCTGGCTGACGACCGTGACCCATTACGATAGGCAGCATAGCGTACAGCCCTGACAAGTGTGCTTAAAGCAGATGCATTTCCACTGCAGCAGCATCACATCATCCTCAACATCATTGATCACCATGCAAAATAAGAAAACTGTCTCTGATTCTGTGGCTCATGTTGCTCTGGTCTCATGGTGACCTCAGTTTTGGTTTCTGCCAACGCCTCTGTGTCAAAGCCCTGGGGGCTGGAGGCTCACGGCAGAAGGTGGTTCTGAACGCTGTGGACCACCCTCCTCCAGTGGGCAACTCCATCAATCTGGCTGCGCAACTGAGCAACTGCTGTTGACAGTAAAGGGCTTAGTGAGAATGGTATTGTATTGTATACCCCTTTATGTCACAGCAGATTTCTCTGCGTGAAATTCGGGCTGCTCTCCCCGGGGAGAGCGCGTTGCTACAAGTGCAGCGCCATCCATTATTTTTATCGTTTTCCTGTCTGCAATTAGTGTAATCGTTTTCTTATCAGAGTGGCTTTTTTCTACAGAATTTTGCCAGGGACAACTCTCTCGTTGCCGTGGGTTCTTTTACGTACGCTAAATAATGATGCGTAACACACGGGACCTCGGTTTATCGTCTCATTCGAAATACCAACACCCAGGCCACTACTCATGGTCTAATGGATGAGGGGAGGGTGGGAGGGGGTTGGGCCCAAACAGGATTCGAACTACCGCACACTCCGACCCGAACTTTTCGCTTTCTAGGCAGGCGCGTTACATCTAGACCACTGATCCACCTAGTAAGTGGGGTCCTGCGTATGCTAGCTCACAACAGAAACCACTGAACACCACCATAGCGACCATGCAGCGGTGCAGGGTCCCTTTGGCTGGTGGCCCCACGGCGGCCTGACAGTGATAAACTCCCTGTCTTCCTCTAGCCCTCAGGAAGCGGCCTGACAGTGATAAACTCCCTGTCTTCCTCTAGCCTTCAGGAAGCGGCCTGACAAGTCTGGGCATGGCTGGGGTGGAAACAGCCGGACAGGACTGTCACAAGCCTGGCGGCAAGAAACAACACCTCAAAGCTTGAGAACGTTCAGGATCAAAGCAACAGAACAAGACTAATCCTGACATCTAGCCCAGGCTCAAAACTCTGACCTAGGTTGGTGTAAGCTAAGTGCCAAGGTCTTCAATGAAATACTGTTATGCCTTCAACTCTTATGTTGGGATTGAAGTCAGCCATGGCGGACCCTTACCATAACAACCTACAGTTTCATTAAATGAGTAAAAAAAAAATCCCCTGTGGTCGGAGAATGGCTGCCTATTCTATCTTGGCAGTGTACTTAAAAACTGTCATACACGCAAGCTTGTGATCCAGTGTGTAAGTATCATAGTGATTCTCATGTGTAATGAGTGACGTGAGTCAGAGTGCATATTTTGAGGTGTCACCCCCCCCCCCCTCCCCCCAGAGTGTTGAAGCTGAGAGAGGAACAATCAACAACAAACAGTGCTTACATTCTACAGGTGGTCAATACTTATGTTGTACATACAGCTAATCCTTACATTGTACAGGTGGTCAATACTTATGTTGTACATACAGCTAATCCTTACATTCTACAGGTGGTCAATACTTATGTTGTACATACAGCTAATCCTTACATTCTACAGGTGGTCAATACTTATGTTGTACATACAGCTAATCCTTACATTCTACAGGTGGTCAATACTTATGTTGTACATACAGCTAATCCTTACATTCTACAGGTGGTCAATACTTATGTTGTACATACAGCTAATCCTTACATTCTACAGGTGGTCAATACTTATGTTGTACATACAGCTAGTCCTTATATTGTACAGGTGGTCAATACTTATGTTGTACATACAGCTAATCCTTACATTCTACAGGTGGTCAATACTTATGTTGTACATACAGCTAATCCTTACATTCTACAGGTGGTCAATACTTATGTTGTACATACAGCTAATCCTTATATTGTACAGGTGGTCAATACTTATGTTGTACATACAGCTAATCCTTACATTCTACAGGTGGTCAATACTTATGTTGTACATACAGCTAATCCTTACATTCTACAGGTGGTCAATACTTATGTTGTACATACAGCTAATCCTTACATTGTACAGGTGGTCAATACTTATGTTGTACATACAGCTAATCCTTACATTCTACAGGTGGTCAATACTTATGTTGTACATACAGCTAATCCTTACATTGTACAGGTGGTCAATACTTATGTTGTACATACAGCTAGTCCTTATATTGTACAGGTGGTCAATACTTATGTTGTACATACAGCTAGTCCTTACATTGTACAGGTGGTCAATACTTATGTTGTACATACAGCTAATCCTTACATTGTACAGGTGGTCAATACTTATGTTGTACATACAGCTAATCCTTACATTCTACAGGTGGTCAATACTTATGTTGTACATACAGCTAATCCTTACATTCTACAGGTGGTCAATACTTATGTTGTACATACAGCTAATCCTTACATTCTACAGGTGGTCAATACTTATGTTGTACATACAGCTAATCCTTACATTCTACAGGTGGTCAATACTTATGTTGTACATACAGCTAATCCTTACATTGTACAGGTGGTCAATACTTTTGTTGTACATACAGCTAGTCCTTATATTGTACAGGTGGTCAATACTTATGTTGTACATACAGCTAGTCCTTACATTGTACAGGTGGTCAATACTTATGTTGTACATACAGCTAATCCTTACATTGTACAGGTGGTCAATACTTATGTTGTACATACAGCTAATCCTTACATTGTACAGGTGGTCAATACTTATGTTGTACATACAGCTAATCCTTATATTGTACAGGTGGTCAATACTTATGTTGTACATACAGCTAATCCTTATATTGTACAGGTGGTCAATACTTATGTTGTACATACAGCTGATCCTTACATTGTACAGGTGGTCAATACTTATGTTGTACATACAGCTAATCCTTATATTCTACAGGTGGTCAATACTTATGTTGTACATACAGCTAATCCTTATATTCTACAGGTGGTCAATACTTATGTTGTACATACAGCTAATCCTTATATTGTACAGGTGGTCAATACTTATGTTGTATATAATACAGCTGATTCTTACATTGTGCATGTGGCCATAACTTATGTTGTACACAACACAGTTGATCCTTATATTGTACAGGTGGTTAATACTTATGTTGTACATACAGCTAATCCTTATATTGTACAGGTGGTCAATACTTATGTTGTACATACAGCTGATCCTTATATTGTACAGGTGGTCAATACTTATGTTGTACATACAGCTGATCCTTATATTGTACAGGTGGTCAATACTTATGTTGTACATACAGCTGATCCTTACACTGTACAGGTGGTCAATACTTATGTTGTACATACAGCTAGTCCTTATATTCTACAGGTGGTCAATACTTATGTTGTACATACAGCTAATCCTTATATTCTACAGGTGGTCAATACTTATGTTGTACATACAGCTAATCCTCATATTGTACAGGTGGTCAATACTTATGTTGTACATACAGCAAAACTTTATATTGTACAGGTGGTCAATACTTATGTTGTATATAATACAGCTGATCCTTACATTGTGCATGTGGCCATAACTTATGTTGTACACAACACAGTTGATCCTTATATTGTACAGGTGGTCAATACTTATGTTGTACATACAGCTAATCCTTACATTGTACAGTTGGTCAATACTTATGTTGTATATAATACAGCTGATCCTTACATTGTGCATGTGGCCATAACTTATGTTGTACACAACACAGTTGATCCTTATATTGTACAGGTGGTCAATGCTTATGTTGTACATACAGCTAATCCTTACATTGTACAGGTGGTCAATACTTATGTTGTATATAATACAGCTGATCCTTACATTGTGCATGTGGCCATAACTTATGTTGTACACAACACGGTTGATCCTTATATTGTACAGGTGGTCAATACTTATGTTGTACATACAGCTAATCCTTATATTGTACAGGCGATTAATACTTATGTTGTACATACAGCTAATCCTTATATTGTACAGGTGGTCAATACTTATGTTGTATACATAGCTAATACTTACATCGTGCAGGTGGTCAACACTTATGTTGTACATAATACAGCTGATCCTGAGTGGAGTGCCTACCTTGCAGGCATGAATCCTGGGACAGGGAGTAGAAGTATCCTGGGCGACACAGGCAGGAGCCTGCATAGCACTCCATGCTGGGGGAGTGCTGACCCCCACACTGCTCGTCACTGCTGCACTCCCTCTGTAGCCACACTGCACACAGCGATAGTCATCGTCGTCATCATCATCATCATCATCATCATCATCATCATCATCATCATCATCATCATCATCATCATCATCATCATCTCACATCACTGCACACAGCAATAGTCATCATCATCATCATCATCATCATCATCATCATCATCATCATCATCATCATCATCATCATCATCATCATCATCCATACTGCACACAATAATAGCTATCATCATTCACACTGCACACAACAATAGTCATTGCTGTGTGTGTCTCTCTCTTTCTCTGGTATGTGCGAAAAGAAATAAGGCTGCTGCAATGTGTATTGTACACCACTTCAAGTCTCGGCAGATTTCTCTGCATGAAATTCGGGATGCGCTCCGCGTGGGCACGTTGTCACGAGAGCAGCGCCACCCATTTTTTTTCTTTTCTTGTCTGCTACTGTATTTGTTTCCTTATCAGAGTGGCCTTTTGCAACAGACATTTGCCGGGGACAACTTCCTTATTGCTGTGAGTTCTTTCACGTGTGCTTAATAATAATGTTTAACACACCAGACCTCGCTTTATCGTTTCATCAGAAAGACTAGCACCCAGACCACCACTCACGGCCAAGTGGATGGGGGGAAAGTTTCTGGCCCAAACGGAGTGAATAACACACACTTTGAACAATAACCACACTTTGAACAAAACACATTTGAACAATAACACACACTTTGAACAATAACCACACACTTTGAACAATAACCACACACTTTGAACAATAACCACACACTTTGAACAATAACCACACACTTTGAACAATAACCACACACTTTGAACAATAACCACACACTTTGAACAATAACCACACACTTTGAACAATAACCACACACTTTGAACAATAACCACACACTTTGAACAATAACCACACACTTTGAACAATAACCACACACTTTGAACAATAACCACACACTTTGAACAATAACCACACATTTGAACAATAACCACACACTTTGAACAATAACCACACACTTTGAACAATAACCACACACTTTGAACAATAACACACACTTGAACAATAACACACACTTTGAACAATAACCACACACTTTGAACAATAACCACACACTTTGAACAATAACCACACACTTTGAACAATAACCACACACTTTGAACAATAACCACACACTTTGAACAATAACCACACACTTTGAACCAGGACTTTTCACTGTCTAGGCTGTGTGTTATACCAGACCACTAACCCACACTATAATTTGTGTGTGACAGTGTGGTGTGTGTGTTGTGTGTGTGTGTGTGTGTGTGTGTGTGGTGTGTGTGTGGCGCGCGCGCGCGCGTGTGTGTGTGTGTGTGTGTGTTTGTGTGTTTGTGTGTTTGTGTGTGTGTGTACGTACGTACGTGGGCGCGCGCGCATGTGTGTTTGTGCGCGCGCACGTGTGTATTGTGTGTGTTGTGTGTGTGTGTGTGTTGTGTGTTTGTGTGTGTGTGTGTGTGTGTGTGTGTGTGTGTTGTGTGTGTGTGTGTGTGTGTTGTTTGCTCCTTACAAATATTGCTCTATAAAGGTTAGCTTGACGTAGTCAGCAATAGGTATCTTTGATATATTGATGTACTTGTACATTACCATGTAGTAAAGCGCTTACCGAAGACAAGCTGCTTCTTCTTCTTCTGTGTGTTTTGGCCTCACGTTTTGTTCTTTCCTTTCTCAGTTTTTTCAACTTGAAAAATATAACCTATGTAACAATTAACTTTACAATTTTCACAAATATAAAGGCAGCAAGATATGAAAAAGAATTCTTCATTTTTTTATTTATCAATTACACTTGTTCCAAATTAACTGATTTGCTGTTAAGATAAAATCTTTTCCAGCCGTTTAAAATCATAGATTTTGTTTTTCATGGGATAGTAGAGCACAATGTAAGCCATTGGCTTTTTATTGCTTCAAATGGATTGATTTACGGTGTGTTTCTTTTCTGAATGAACATATATATTCAAACCAATCATTTGATGGAACCTGTCCAATCACTGATGTTTTTCCTTCCATCTCTTCTCATTCACATCAGTGGACAGGCCTAGAACTCAACAAAACGTTGAGAAAGGCAGAACAGAGAGAGAAATGGAGAGAACTGGTTGGCAAGTCTTCAGGGGTGCCCCCACGGTCGCCAGACTAAGGGATAGATAGATAGATAGATAGATAGATAGATAGATAGATAGATAGATAGATAGATAGATAGATAGATAGATAGATAGATAGATAGATAGATAGATAGATAGATAGAGATTGATGTAACCATTCATCCAGTAGCCACTACTGTTACCTGATTCCCGCAGAGCCCAGAGGCCAGTGGCGGCCTCACTGACCGCAGTGCCGCCAGACCCTGCCGCTGCCTGCCCATGGCCCTGACACACCACACAAGAGGCACCAGGGGACGTCACTGCCACGAATTTGCACTCGGGCACACTCTTGCAAATGGCGGCACATTGAATGGGGGAGAACACTTTTCTCTCAAACAGGAGACTTCCCACGGCATTCCTCCCTGAAGACACAGCATCTGCATATCTCACAGTAACAGACTGATTTCCTGCTGCAACTGTGAAAAACAGGCTGGAGATGAAACATATCTGGAAAGGTGATATTAACATTGTTGTGTTTTATTACTATGAATTTAAACAAAGAATGTTTTAGTTTTATCTTTCTACAGATTGGGCTACATCAAACACTTGGCTTGATCAAATCTATCTCATTCCCCTTTTCCCTTGCTTTAGTATAGGCCTCTAAAATGGCCTGCTCAGTGTTCAGTTTTTACAGAGGTCTCTCTATGCTACCAAAGCTTCCTGTTGCTTTACCAAAGCCATTTAGCACTGCCAATCTTCAGTTTCTCCTGTGTTAAGAAAAAAAGGTTCCAGTACATACAAGTGCCCGCCCACGTGTGGGCAAAATGACGTCAGAGGCTTTGGGTACATTACTGTAATTAATATGTCTGTGGTCAAGAAACACTAGCCCCTGCTGCTAAAAGCCTGAACAGCGTTCATTCCGTCTGTTAAGTAGACCCTCACCGGGACACAGTACGGCTTTGTCCAACATGAGGGCTTACTTCCCTTCAAGGCTTTGTTGACATAGAACTACAGCTGACACTGCAAGCCATAGTTGGGTGCAGTGGTTAGACTGCTGGATTGGCAGCGGAAAAGTCGAAGCTGCAGGTTCAAACCTGGTCAGAGACATGTATTTGAAGGATTGGTGGTGGTGGTAAGAGGGAAGGGGGGTGCTCTGCTTATTGACAAAGCTCGGCAATCGGTAAGTTCTTGGATTGGAGAGGAAAGGAACAGTTCAGTTGAGTGTGATTTTATTTTCATGGATTAAAATCAAAGAGATTGGTATCAACCATCAAACTCAAAGTGCATGTAAGCCTACCTGTATCTCCGGGGTCCAATTATGTTATAAGGTAATCTAGTCACAGCTTAAAGCCTTGACATGCGTTCATGAAACCTAAGAAGACTTCCAAAGAGAAGATAATCGTATTGTTACCCTTTCTCTCATCCAGGTGATTGTTAGGACATTATGTTAACTCCTGTAGCGGTCTGATGTTGACTTGCATACAGTTTATACGGTACTTCCGCGCTTGGTTTCTATTAATATCTGCAGTCTGTAGATTGTTGTAATTGCTGTTTTGTTTTTGTTGATGGTGCTGCTATTGCTGCTGCTACTACTACTGCTGCCGCTGCTGCTGCTGCTACTACTACTATTTCTACTACTACTACTACTACTACTACTACTACTACTACTACTACTACTACTACTGCTGCTGCTGCTGCTGCTGCTGCTGCTGCTGCTGCTACTGCTGCTGCTGCTACGACGACGACGACGACGACGACGCCCGACGACGACACGACTACTACTACTACTACTACTACTACTACTACTACTACTACTATACTACTACTACTACTACTACTACTACTACTACTACTACTACTACTATTGCTGGTGCTGCTGCTGCTGCTGCTCACCATCCCAAGCTGAAGTACTGTAGGGGTCACCCAGAGTCTGCACTCTCACTCGTCACACATACCAAATCACAGGGAGACCACAAGTAGCTACACACTGGCTGAGAGGTTTACATGTCAGGCTGCAGTTTCAAGTGCTCTGCCAGACAGGCATCTACATCGGAGCTTCAAGTGTGTTTTTTTTCTTTTCAGGGAGGATGCAGTTTGCTGTTTTAATGGCTTTTCATGGGTGATCATAGTTTTGACAAATATTTCAAAACATGGCAATTACAGTACTACAGTACGTTTCACGCGTTCTTCAGCTTAGCGCCCTGGGGGTCTGAGAGTATGCATTCTGCCACTCTCTTCCACCCGGGAATCCCTGAGAGACTAATGTACACTGGATGAGAAGTTTGGGTATGTGACTGTTTTCAAGTACCTTGCCATGGAGGCAAGCCATACTCCGACTTCAGAGGATTTTTGTCTCCTTCAAAAGAAAATTAATGTCGCTATAATGTGAACATTTCATAGCTGAATACAATCTCAACTTAACACTTTAAAAGATAGCAGTTAAGGTTTCGCCTTGGTAGTTTTTCACATCAATAACTCATATAGCGTTTGGCCTGGGTGATAATATCATTTTCTTATTAAAAAAATAAAACAAGGAAAAAATAAACAAAAAAAGCAAACCTAGACCTGTGTAACTGACGTCATTTGCAGCCCTGTTATTAATCTGTAAACAAAATGTGTACACACAACAGACCCAAAATATGCCTGGTTCAGCTGGGTCACTAACAATGTGGTATGAGTGGAAGCTTGTAGAGCCCTTGACTTGAAATGATTTGCTTTCGCCCATTAGTTGTTACGTCCTGTGCTGACGTCCTCCGGTGCAGCATTGATTTCTGCACCAGCTAGACGTTCTCGTGGAGGCAGGCTGCCCCAAATAGGAAATACTCAACATCACTCAGGCTGCCCAGACAGGCTACATGACCAAACTGACTTTAAGCTGGTCATTCTGAGCAGGGGCTGGATACAGCCTACCTAGGGAATTCAGTGGGGAAGGGTTTTGTTTGTTGTTGGGTTTTTTGTTGTTGTTGTTGTTTTTTTACACGTCCTTGGTCAGTAACTATGATCGCGGGTTTAAGCTTCCACTGATGTTTTTTTTTCAAGGGGATTCTTTGATCTTCCCTCCGGAGATGATCATTATTGATATTGACCGCACTCCCCTGAAAGATCTTCACTTGAGGCTTACACGGACGCTCCATGTGCAAACGTATTGCAGAATATCCGCTATCTTTCATAGAAGATTTAACTCTAGCTTAGCAGACCAGTGCTATGGATGTCATGAACATGGCGTCGTGAGAATGGATTCCTTGTGGCAAGCTGGAGTAAAACGTTCAGCTACGCAAACCTGATCCAAAAGGAACTGGAAAGAAACTTGGTTTCATTCGCGCAACAGTCACTAATCCATGTGGTAGCCTAACCACGCTCGATGCTGCTTAACCTTAGCTGGGGAAAGCGAGCCCTCTGACCACTGAAATATTTCGTCTGCGAATCAGCTAAAGTAAAATAGTTTAAGAGTATTTGTTTCATATTGTCTCGACTAAGATTTTATTTATGTAGTATATTTTTTTTCCAGTGTTGCCATTATTTTTGGTCGTTTTTTTTCATGATCATGTGTGTTGACAGCAAACAACGTGTAAAGCAGTTTACAAAAAAATTTACCTTTTGATCGTGTTTGTGCAGTTGAACGTTTTAATCTGGTTAACAACAAGGAACCCATTTAGTGACACCATATAATTATGCCCTCTCTGGTCGCCTGAACTGTACACAGTATGATAGGAAATCCCGACCGAGATGTGAGGGCATCCAGCTCTGTACAGTGAAGTAATCGATTAACCTACAAAGGGGTATGGGTCCTGATTATCGATCTGACATCGATACACCTTTGTTTTAACGGGTCTCCAGCTTTTACCATTTGGGTTTGCCATTAACAGCTACTTGAATAAGACTTGAATCTTGTCGTGTCATTTCGTGTGCCATTAACAGCTACTTGAATGGCTTTGTCATATAACTCGTTTGCCATTAAAAACAATTTGAATTACTTTGTCATACCATTAATGTTCGCTATTAACGGCAACTTAAATCATAGTCATGACATTCATTTCAGCAATTAACAGTTATTGCACGACTTAATCACGCCATTCATCACGTGAGCCATTAACAGCTGCTTCCACCCCAGCCCAGTGTTGCTGTTTATAGCCCCGCCGACCACAGAGGCCATGTTGGGGTTGTCACTTAGCAAAAAAAAAAGGTGAATGACTTTGTCAGGTCAATCATGCTAGCTACAGCTATTTAGGGTATCCAACACACACACACACACACACACACACACACACAACACACACACACATGCAACCCACACAGTAGTTTCTTTGTCTTTTTGGCCGTCTTTATTGTAACTCCCTGAAGTCAACCATTGCTACATTGTTATCAGTGAGCGTGTAACCTTAAAAGAACAGCATCTGTTAGTTTTTCCTGTTCGTGAAAAAAATCAGACAAAATACGCAGACAGGCAGAAACTGTGAGACAAACAAACAGGAGAGAGAGAGAAAGGGGGTGGGGGGCAGAGAGAGCGAGAGAGAAGGGGGTAGAGAGGGATAAAGAGCGTGGGGGGATAGAGAGGGAGAGAGGAGAGAGTGAGACAGGAAGAGAGAATGGGAGAGAAAGACACAGACACAAAGAAAGACAAACAGAGATAAACGGACAGACAGACAGACAAAATAGATATAAGATGAATGAGAGAAAGAGAGAGAGAGAGAGAGAGAGAGAGAGAGAGAGAGAGAGAGAGAGAGAGAGAGAGAGAGAGAGAGAGAGAGAGAGAGAGAGAGAGGCAAAAAGAAAGCAATACACACAAAAAAAGGAGTCAAATATAAATTGAAGTGTTGGATTTTTTTTCAAGAATATGGCCATTTAACGACCAAGAGGCATCACAATGCGGCTATAATGCATACTTCAAATGTTTAGCAAAAGGACTTCAGTAAAAAAAAAAAAAAAAAAAAAAAAAAAAAAAAAAAGTTTGGAAAAAAAAGACTTTGCCATCCTTTTTTCTTTTCCATGAAAAGTCAAAACGGAATACACTATCAATTCAGTCTTTTGTTTCATATTGTTCTTCACTGTTTTCCCCTTTCATCGAAATAATGGCATCTCTCTCTCTCTCTCTCTCTCTCTCTCTCTCTCTCTCTCTCTCTCTCTCTCTCTCTCTCTCTCTCTCTCTGTGCACACACACACACACACGCGCGCGCGCGCGTGCGCGCACGCACGCACTCAAGCACACGCACAATGAAAATCTTCGACCACTATACAATCTAAAGTTATAAATAAAAAAATAAAAAAAGTAATTTTGAAAGTTTTCGCCTCTTCCTATTTTTCTGTGTCTTTTGGGGGAGATCTTTTCATCAGGGGTGTGGGGGTGGGGTGGTGGGGATTATTGATTTCTTTGCTTCTTTACTTATCTTTTTAATAATAATAATACATGGAATATATATATATATATATATATATATATATATATATATATATATATATATATATATATATATATATATATTCTCTCTTTTAACATGGTTCACTTAGTGGCCAGCGATCTTCAGTGTCATTTCCCCAACACCCATGTAGCAAGTACTCTTAAAATGAATCCTGGTCACTGACGGATGCTACAGCTGTGTGGATAACGCGGTTGACTGGCATCCTCAGGGTGCACAAGTTGCGGGTTTGAATCTTGGCAGCGGTTTCTGCAATAGTAAGCATGGGGAGTTTTACAATCTCCCAGATCAACTTCAAGTGCAAACCCGCCGGTGCCTTAAGTAGCTTTATGTATTTAATTTATGACAGACGCTAGCTGAGGGTCAAGACCTGTTTAACTTCAATCTCGTGGGTGTATCAAGTCGTGGGTTCAAATCTCAGTGACGGTGTCTCGAGAACTAAAAGTGGGGATTTTTGAGGAACTCCCAGAACAACTACATGTTCAGCCCTGCTAGTGCCTTCATTCCCTTCGTGTATACATACACAGGGAGAAACGATGAAGTATGCACTTTAACAACCCGTAAATCATGTTGGTGTTTGATGGGTTACAGAAACATATGCATGCCCAGCATGCAAATTGTGCAATGAAATGAGCTGCTGTGAAGTTAGAAGCCCTGGAGAAGACCAGGCACTACGCTCCCAACTTGGTAAGGGAACGCAGAGGAGAAGAGAGGTCTATGCACATAATTATGAAAGGGTTTCTCTTCTCTACGCTGTCTTACTGGGTGGGTGGCACAGTGCCTGGTCTTTTCCTGTGCTTGTAACTCTGCAGGGGGTAACCACTGGATGCGACAAGAACAAGGCCAAGTACAGTATGCATGTTACAGACCCCACTATTTGTAGCATCAGTTCTAATGGGTTACAGACACCAAAAGGCCAAGCCTGCACTCTGGAGAGGGATGGGCTCCGCCAGGTTCAATCTGCTTAAGGGACGTTGCATGAACAATTCAAGGCAGTACCTAAACAACTCCCCATCTAGTTACGGGAAAGAAAAGAGATGAGGAGGAGGAGGAGGAGGAGGAGGAGGAGGAGGAGGAGGAGGAGAGAGGAAGAAGAAGAAGAAGAAGAAGAAGAAGAAGAAGAAGAAGAAGAAGAAGAAGAAGAAGAAGAAGAAGAAGAAGAGAGAAGAGAGAGGAGGAGGAAGGAAGAGAGAGAGAAGGGAGGAGAGAGAGAGAGGAGGAGGAAGAAGAGAGAAGAAAGAAGAAGAAGGAGGAGGAGGAGGAGGAGGAGATACTTACAACAAAAACACCAAGTACGCATTTCTGAGGTTGTTCACTTTCATCACAAACTGAAGGTGACAGGGAAAAATAATCTAATGAAAACTCTTCTGGCACTCACTCACACACACACACACACAGGCTAATCTAAAATTTAAAAAATACACTTCTTTGTGGTTTCTTTCAAATCACAGACCATAAGATTCAAAATGAAAAAAAAAGCCAATGCTTTTGTCTTTTCTGGGAAAAAGTAAAAAAAGAAGGTAAAAGGTAATGTAATGGTGTCCCATAACCCTTGTGGCCGTACGGGAGTGAGGAATTAGAGACCTCGGCTTCTCCAGGGCCCAGCATATGGAGGGCAGAACTCATCTCCTCTCCCTCGCTGTTTTGCCTTCCCTGACCCTGAAGAGGACAGGTATCCATTTACAGCTGGGTGAACTGGGGGACTGTACTGAAGCCAAGGCACACAAACGGTCACCCATCCAATTGATAACCATGCTCAATGGTGCTTAGTAAGCCATTGTTTGCCGGTGGGAACGGATGACAAATTTCAAAAACTGCATACACAAGGGGACTGCATGTAAAAAAGCACATGAGTGCTTATTCCTTTATCCTCAAAGTAAAAGACTATATAATAAATTAATCAACATTGGCTGGTGGAAAGCAAGTGCTCTTACCTCTGAGCTACCCCGTCCCCAAACAACTCATACAAACAAAGGAACAATAGATTGCCAATCCTCAGACAGCCTGCATTATTCTGGTAGTTCGATCTAACTCACACAATGATGGATAAAAACTCTGAAGAAGCTCTTTTCTTTGGTGACTCATTGTAAACACAAACATAAGACATCTAACTCTTATCAAAGGCCCAGTTTATACACTTCATATTTTCACAAGTTTGGTGAAAACATACATACACACACACTTTCAAACAAGCCATTAGAACACAAAAGTAAGATTGTCCACATGTAAAAAGAACATTTCACTTGATTCACACTGTAAAAGCACATGTAAAAAGAACAATTCACTTGATTCAACATGTAAAAGCACATGTAAAAACAACAATTCACTTGACTGAACGTGTAGAGCCACAAGTAAAAACCACAGTTCACATGACTGAAGGTGTAAAAGCACACACATTGAAAACGGCAACAGCAGAAAAAGCATCATGCTGCACTGCCCTGCCTCCAG
Organism: Stramonita haemastoma; assembly: GCA_030674155.1. Taxonomy (NCBI): domain Eukaryota; kingdom Metazoa; phylum Mollusca; class Gastropoda; order Neogastropoda; family Muricidae; genus Stramonita; species Stramonita haemastoma. The sequence continues at coordinate 89,232,190 of CM060318.1, read as the reverse complement.
TAAAACATCAAGATTGAAGGATGACAGCAGGTCACTTCTGGTCAATAATTAATGGATTTCACAGACACTAAACCAAAGGCATTGCACATTAATGTATGTGTACACTTTCAATCACGGTAAATGTCTCTGTATGAAATTTTGGCTGCTTTCCATGAGGAAAGCACACTGCCACAAAAACATGCCACCCAATATTCTTTTTTTCCTTTCTGCACCACACACACACACACACACACACACACACACACACACACACACACACACACACATTAAGATTAGCACCAATCGGTAAGAATATACCTGGTCAACACTCAGCAGATACGATCACTTTGTGGAAAGCAGTGCTTAGTTTTATACTTGGCAGGTGTGAAAAGCATATCAAGTATGTGAGAAAAAGCTGCTTAGTTATAAAATGTACATGACCTTTCTGCTTTGCATTGTATTAAATTTTTTACATTTGTTTCTACAGGCATCTTTCTTTTCTTTCACTGGATGTGCATAGTGCATACAGATGCATACACAAGTACACACAAGTTAGAAGAGTAAATGGCAAAGGGGAGGGATATGGAAAGGGTATTGCATGCCAGCAGAATTCATGTAAAGTCGAAGGCAGATGTAGAACAGATTAATACACCATAATTCTATAATCTCTACTAACAGATTCTTCAGATGAAAAAGCGTATTTGTTTTTTCCCAGATAAACAGCCCCCCCTCAAGTTCAGACTCTGAAGTCACAAACTGCTGAATGAAACATCCAAACAGTGCAGCACTTCAAAGAGACTATGCTGAATGAAACATCCAAACAGTGCAGCACTTCAAAGAGAATATGCTGAATGAAACATCCAAACAGTGCAGCACTTCAAAGAGACTATGCTGAATGAAACATCCAAACAGTGCAGCACTTCAAAGAGACTATGCTGAATGAAACATCCAAACAGTGCAGCACTTCAAAGAGACTATGTAAAACACAAACTTGAAATAGGACTACGACTGAAGATGAACATGTTTGGTCAGTCTCTAATGCATGTGGTTTTATGATCAAACTTGAAATAGGACTACGACTGAAGATAAACACTGTTTGGTCAGTCTCTAATGCATGTGGTTTTATGATCAATCTTTGCTTGTATATTTTTGGTCAAATCAGCAGTTTTTCTTTTGAAATCTATGAAAAGTGAAGTTACAAAACAGTAAGATAACAAGATGACTGGCACAACCACTTGACAAAGCAGACACTACTGGGTTCTGTCATTGCTTCTGTCTCCTCTAATCACAGCTTAAACATGCAATAATCTTCTAAAAAATATCAAAAAGGTAAAAAACCCAAAAAAATCAACAAAACAAACAGCAGCAATAAAACTAAAAAAGACATTGGATAAACAAAGTATCAAGCAAAACCTAAGCGGGGATGGATAGCCTAGTGGTCAGAACATTGCGCTGGCAATTAAACGACCCAGGTTCGAGTCCGGTCGAGGAGATTTTTCTCCTGGAGTTAACATCAGTGCTGACTCCACTCTCCCCAAAAGTCCTTCGGATGAGACTTTAAAACGAGGCCCCGTGTGCGAACGCACGCAGAACATCTTGCGCACTCGTTAAATCCTGTTCCGCTTTTCGTAAGAGTAGGCCATCGTGTGCCGGTGGGAACAGATGACAATATTTACGAAACTGCATACACATGGGGGCCGGACGAAAAAAAGCACATGATTGCTTACTCTGTTATCCTTGATATAAAAGAATAAATAAATAAAATAAATAAATAAATAAGCTATCTTTTCATATCAAGGCCAATGCAGAAAAGAAAAAAACACACACAAGAATTTCAATTTTCAACATGACAAAAGGAACACTCTTGATTTACAACTTTGTCCGTGAGCAACTCTGGTGCATACATATATATCTATATTTATGAACAAAAACAGTCAAATGCCATTCCTGATGAGTTGCAAGATATAAAACTATTAAGTGAACCAAGATATATATGTATTCAGGCACAAAGTGTTGCAAGGTTGGAGTGAGTATTACTGGACGACTATGTCAGGTACTTCTTTCATGAACAGCATCCCTGAAAACACACCTCTACAGATCCTGAACAGGTAATGTCAGCAGAGTGAGTATTCTCACATAGCTATTTCTTTGTTAAAAATAGAAGACTTGAAAAAAAACACACAAAACTGCTTCATTCAGAATTAAAATTTGTTGAAGCAAATAACTGAATGACTGAAGAAGAAAATTTGAGGGGTGAGGAGGGGGGGCAGGAGGAGAGAGGTAGTAAAAAAGAACTGGAAGGGGAACTGCGAAGAATGGTTTGTGTTTTTTTTTTTAGAGGAATTATTTAAATCACACAACAAGTCATGGGGGGGAACGTGATGGCCTGGTTGGTTAGAGCGTGCTCGTGATCTGCTGGCCTAGGTTTGAATCTTATTCAAGAGGATATTTTCCTCTAAAGTTGAAAGCAGTGCTGACTCCACTCCACTCCGCCCCCCCCCCCCCCCCCCCCCCAACTCCTTCGGATGGGACTATAAACCAAGGTCCTAAGTGCAAATTCATGCAGAACATCTTGCACATATTAAAACCTGTTCCACTTTTTGGAAGAGTAGGCCATTGTGTACTAGTGGGAACAAATGACAAAATTTACAAAACTGCAAACACATGGGGACTGGATGTAAAAAAGCACAGTGCTAATTCCATTATCCTCAAAATAAAAAATGAATAAATAAAAGAAAAAAAAAAAAAGATATTTGCTAAATGAATGGGTGGATGGTAACAATATAATAAGGCTGATCAAACTTATTATTGTGGACACAGTGTGGTTTTAGAATATGTTGATGATCCGGAATACAATACTTATAGACAATATTACAAAATACACCTTTAATATCAATGCTTCACCTTGTCTTTCTTTTTTACAACACTCTGGTCAAGTTTATATGAAAATAATTGGTTCGTTGTCTCTGTTCTTTGTAACACTAAACTCGCTTGCATGCAGCATACACAAAAACGAACCCAAAAATTTCATACAATTCATTTTGACATAGGAGATGAGTTGTGTATAATTTTCTTTCTTTTCTTAAAAAATATACCCATTTCTTCAATTCAGCAGACCTTTAAAACAAAACTAAAAATCAGTTTATCAACTGGTACCCCATAAACAATTCCAGCATGAAAAAGAAGAAAAAAAAAAAAAAAAAATAAATAATAAGCTGCCTGATAACATGGAAATGGGAATGAAGACCAATTTGTTACTCATGGCATTGGAATGTAAACACAGAAATGATTCTTTCAGAATGTTCTGAGCATGTATATTATGCCGATCTTTTGATAACAGTGGTGTTATTTTCATCGCTTCAGCTGGAAAAAAAAACTATGACCTGGCACTAACATGGCCCCTTGGGATCACATAAAAAAAGAAAAAATCTTGGATTCCCTAATATTTCAAGGAGATAGAGTCTCCCTTCAGCAGGCAATAGAAGGTAGGATTCATCCTGAGCAAAGCTGCACCTGAAGACCAATGGTAAAGGGTATTATACTTTCACCAGATGGCAAGGAAAAATCAATCTTACAAGAAAAACATTTTGTTCTACATATTAATATCAGATAATGAAGTAAAATGCTGGCAAGGAAACCCTATCTTGCTGCTCTTGTTCATATAGAAGTCATAATATCAATGAACGATCTGTGGTCTATAGTGAGGACACTGAATGATCTGTGGTTTGGATAAATAATAATGTGCAGTTTGAACAAAAATGAAACAACAGAAGTCATAATCATAAAGTTATTGATATACCGTAAGACATGTTAGCGCAATTGACTTAGTAATATCCATAATTATCTTATCACTTCCAATGACAAAGTCAGCATCATAGCAGTTGTGCTGTAAGTCACAATGGCAGCAGTTGACTTAGCACATAAACATAAGCCTGTTGACTTTTGGTGATACAGAATTTATAGACACAGCAGTAGTGTTTTAAGGCACATTGGCAAAAACACTGTAGTCCCTGACATTTTATATTTGTTTTAGTAAGTACCCACAAATCAAAGCACAAGATATTATTTTCTCTGTTTCCACAAGCTGACCCACACAGTTCACCCTGGGCCAAAAATAGGATAAGGCTGAAACATATTCCCGGCACTACGCTCGCCACCAGGAGCTAAAGTTTGCTCCTGACCTGATGCAGCTCATATATAACAGCTGTGCGGAGAGGCCACTCTCCTCTCCCAACATGACGTAAAGTCAGTCCTGTGTGGAATGTTAACACACGTCCGATACTCAAACCGTTATGGTCAAACCAAAGTAACTAATCTTACAGCTTAGAGGAGCATTGTCACAGTCTGGCACTTTTTCAGTCAGTTCTACCAGATGCTCAGGGTCTTTAGCAAACATAAACAAAGACTCTCTACTTCAGATTTTTCCAGTCTGGCTAACTAGCATGCCATGCATGGAGTGTCATTAAGTGACTGTTATCCAAAAACAGACAGGCTCAACAGATAACATTATAGGAGTTTTCAGTTTCATCTTGACCATTTTCATCCAGCTAGCAATGCTAAAGTCACTTAACGACACCACACAAAACACATTCTTTATCGTCTGCTACTATTGGAAAAAATGGCTTTGCAGTACTGGCTTTCTTGAATCCGTTTCCTTCAACATGTAACTGAACAATGTAGACAGGGTGGTTGCAATGATGGATGGATTTATAGACCAATGAACAAATAATGTGAAGAAAATGATTATCATGGACGGGACATTCAGTAAAACTTGAAGCTTAGGCTTGAGCCAATCCTGTTACTTACTACTACTACTACTACTACTACTACTACTACTACTACTACTACTACTACTACCACAACTCCTACTTTAACTCCTACCTCAACTATTCATTTCCTACTTCAACTCCTACTTCTACAAGAACACTACCAAAACTGCTACCACAGCAGGGAGAAGTGTGCTGCTGCACCTTGTGGCAGGGGAGTAAACCACTACTGCTGATCTACATTGGTAAAAAGATTTCATCAAATACAAAACAAAAACAGTCTGACTAAAATTGCTTTGGTCTTTTCGATGCAGTACCACAAAAAGTGCTGGTACATAACATGAACAATGCCTTTGGTTCAAAGCACACACACACACACACACACACACACACACACACACACACACACACACACACACACACACAGAGGCAGAACCACACACACACTCTTCGCAGAACCACACACACATACTTCACACATAATCATGTGCATGCACACACATTTACCCTTTCTCATAAATACTGAAGCTTGTTCCCATAAAAAAACTAAAACAAAAGCAAAGTCAAGACATTCAAAAACTGATATCACAACACAATATCTGAAAGATGAAGCACCGCAAACAATCTTGACAGCAGCATGAACTAGGATTGATTTCAAACACACGGCATTGTATGTATGCCCACACTCCTGTCTGACTCACTATGGAACATGAAGTGCATAGAAATAGGATATTATCACAACGCAAAAAGAATCCTGAAGGCAAATGCTGGGTTGGGGTGGGGGGTTGGGGGGGTGCCTTTCTTGCATCATTTCTTGGAAGAGAGGTTAGGTTATCCACATGCATGCAAAATTGCAAAACATGACTCAACTAACCCAGCAAAAAGCAACTCCTCGCCCCCCAAAAAAACACACAAAAAAACAGCAAAAAAACAACAAAACCCAAAGTCACAAGGCTAAACGCTGAAGGCAAAGGGTGATTGCTTCTCCTTGTGTTGCATCATTTATTGACTGTGGTGTCCGACTCTCCATCAATCCTGTAAAACAGAAAAAAAAAAAATTAAGTTCCATTTCAAACCCAAGCAATAAAAAACAAAAGCACAAAATGTTTTCACAGTACTTATCAATAACATCTTTTTCTCCATGAAGTCAGAACTTCATTCCCAAATGACAAAACTATTCTGCACTGATTTGTTCAGGAAATCCAATCTGCATTTTGTTGTAGCGCCGCCGACCACAGAGAACAAACCAGGGCTGTCACCTCATCCATTTTAATTTACTCTGCATCTTACTGCTCATAGCTCATGAACAATGGAATTAACTTACCAGTTGTGAGTCTTACTCAAATGGTTTATGAATAAAGGAAACAACTCACCAACTATGTCCAGTCAGAAGCTTGAAAAACAAAACAATGAGAAACCAAACAAATAAAACCAGAACTGATCTTTAAAGGGGCTTAATTCATCACCATAAACTTATTCAGCATAAAAGAGCATAAAAAGTACTGGGGAAAAAATATGAAACCCTCCACAGGAAAAAAATATGAAACCCTCCACAGGAAAAAAATATGAAACCCTCCACAGGAAAAAAATATGAAACCCTCCACAGGGAAAAAATATGAAACCCTCCACAGGGAAAAAATATGAAACCCTCCACAGGAAAAAAATATGAAACCCTCCACAGGTAAAAAATTACCCATCTTTCTCTATAAGACCTTTTTATGTCTTTCACCTGCCTAAAGATGCATCTGATAGATATTTAAAGCAGTAACAGTTTGAATAATGTCCCTTTGTTGCATACGATTACCTTTTTTCTTGGTTAGTTTGCAGAGTGATTCTAAAGTTGTTTGGATATTCTCTCCTTTACGCCAAACGAAAATGTAAAAAAAGTACTGAAGGCTTTTCTTATTTAATTTCTGTTATAACTTGTTAAAATGATTTGGTGCAAAGTATATGTAACTACCGAAAGCATTCAGCCCAAACACTGAAAGACGATCATATGAACAAGCACTTGGGCAACCTTCTGCCTTGGTGGTGTGTTGGCATCACACATCAGAGACAGGACACAGTGGAGACTGCCTAACAGGACATTTCATGCTTTTCTCCCTGGTACCTTGTCTCTGCCTGTCTGTGACCCTCCCTGATGAAATGAGCCCCACAGCACCTGACCCGCTTTTCTGCTAGGATGATTTTATGCTGCTGAGGGCCCTGGTTGTCAATTCTGAGATTCTGACCAATGATAAAACTGAAGCTTTCTCTAACCTCAGACTGAACTATTACGGCAGACTTTTGTTTTCTTTTACTTTAAAAACAGGGTTTATAAGCCTCAAGCCTGTCAGCCTGACCTGTTACGATGCAAAATTCATCACTTTCTCGTTTTGTCCCCTCCTGAAGTCTAGTATTTCTATTTGCAGTAACTGTTCATACCATTCATTCTCTGATTTTCAATCTTTTTGAGGGCTGGGGGGGGGGGGGTTCTTGTTTTGTTTGTGTGTGAGTGTTTTTTATTTGTTTGTTTATTTGTTTTGGGTTTATGTTTTGTTTTGTTGTTGTTGTTTTTTACTGAAAAGCATTTTCTTTCTTGCAGACTAAGAACACTCTAACATAAAATTGACCCAGTGCAATGTGACTCATTATGTGGTGGATGCACAGGGTGGAAGATATCAACAGCCTACCTGGGAATTCAACGCCTACCGCCTAGGGTGCATGATGTCAACACTCCCTGGGATGCCGTACCTGGAGATCAACAGCCTACCGGGGAAGATGATCAACAAGCCTACCCTGGGAGAGTATCCTGATTCAACAGCCTACCCTGGAGATGCAACACCACTGGGAGATGTCAACAGCCTACCCTGGGGAGATGTCAACAGCCTACCCTGGGGAGATGTCAACAGCCTACCTGGGACAAGATGTCAACAGCCTACCCTGAATCCTGTACTGGCTGGGAAGACGCCTCGTCCAGATCATCGACAGAGCAGGAGGCAGAACTGGTCATCACCACACCGCCATTCTTCTTCTTGTTCAGTGTCCTGCACCACGCATACAGACACTTAGTGAGCACAGGGAAAAACAATGACGGTGGAAATAAATGAATGAATGAGTTAGTGACAATGAATGGAGACGGAATATGACTAATGAATTCTCTCGCACTCACAGCTCTCACAATGCAATGAAATAAGCTCTTCAACAACCATCTGCCACAACAAATGCTACACAAAAATCAACCAAAACGACACGTGCTTGTTTCATTGCATTGCGTTGATCTTTCTTTTGTTTTACTTATTATTCTTTTTGCTTCTACCATTTTTAGACATAAGGCTAGATGGAGGAAAAAAGGGAGTGTTTTGATATTCAAAAATACTTGCTAGAAATAAGATTTTAATCTTGACCACCTCCTATCCCTTCACACACACACACACACACACACACACACACACACACACACACACACACACACACACACACACAAGTCACACACACACAAGTGTCCACACACCACACACACACACACACACACACACAACACACACACACACACACACTGCGAACGCACGCAGAACATCTTGCTCACACGTTAAATCCTGTTCCGCTATTCATAAGAGTAGGCCATTGTGTGCCGGTAGGAACAGATGACATTTACAAAACTGCATACACATGGGGACTGGATGTAAAAAAGCACAAGAGTGCTTATTCCATTATCCTCGATATCAAAGAATAAATCAAATCAAAGAATATATCAAATCATACACCCCCCCCCCCCCCCCCCCCACACACACACACACAACCACACACAACAGCACACACACAACAAGTCACACACACACACACAAGTCACACCACACCCACAACAGAGCTGTACAGTACACACCACACACCCCCACACTGACCTGAGCTGTGAGGTGAGGAGGTTGACCTGTGCCTTGTACAGGGTCAGCTGTCACACACACACACAGACACACACACAGTAACACACTACTGAGTGAGCGTAGGTTGAACCTGGGCCTTGTACAGGGTCAGCTCGTCCTTCAGGATGCCCACCTCTGCGTCCTTCTCCTGCAGGTCCTGACGCAGCCCGTACAGCGTCTCCTCCAGCAGGTCACACAGCGCCTGACACCGCAACACCACATGTCAACACCCCGCGTCAACACCCCATGTCAACACCCCGCATCAACACCCCACATCAACACATATCAACACCACACATCAACACCACATGTCAACACATAACACCACACATCAACACATAACACCACACATCAACACATATCAACACCACACATCAACACATTAACAACACCACACATCAACACCACATGTTAACACCAATCATCAACACCAATCATCAACACCACACATCAACACCATGGTCATCTTCCAGCAGGCAACACAGAGCCTGCACAGGTACAGGCCACAAGTCAACACCAAGGGTCATACATTCACACCTTATCCCTGATGTCTGAATGCAGCTACCTTCATGGTAGGAGAAAATGGTTGTTATTTATGCAAAAGGTCACCATTGGGGAAGCTCAGAGCTGTCTATGAGGAAGGGAAAACAAAGTACACACCTTAAGGCCTGCACATTTTGTGTGTGTGTGTGTGTGTGTGTGTGTGTGTGTGTGTGTGTGTGTGTGTGTGTGTGTGTGTGTGTGTGTGTGTGAATATTGTTTATCATTTTGCGATGAATTCTTGCATTTCAGTTCCTGTTGGTATTGATAATACTTTTGGATGTATTGCTGTAAGGTTTCTTTTCTCCTGTTGAACTTGTTTGTTATCCTCCATGCCCCAAAAGGGGTGAAAAGAATTAAATCTTGAATCTTGAATCTTGTGTGTGAATGTGTCTGTGTGTATGTTTAGCTTTAGTTAAATTTAATATCTACACAGACACTAACAGTCCACATGTCTTTTATGAAATGAATGAAAACTAAGCTATGTTGAATCAATGAATGCACTCTGTAATTTTCATGATACATGGTGTTGTTTTTAATTTTGATGCAGCCACTATACTACTGGTTTACATTACAGTACAGAGACAACATGGAACGCAATCTGTCACACCATGGATCAAAAAGTGTAATTCCACACGCACACAGAGAAAACAATCCCACAGCCAACTGTTTCTAATCATTTTTGGTGTCTCTTTTTTAAACAAGAGCAGTGTCTGAATTGTACGCTGTTGCAAAATTCAATGAACTCAAATTTCCTCCTGTTACACATTACACTGAGCCATTCATTTGTGGTGGTACACTTACCCTAGACCCTATGAGTGGTTGCAAAAACCGATTTGTGGAAGAGGGGTGAAGGTTTGGAATGTAGTGGTTAGGTTATCTTTGTATTTTCCACTGTACCTTTTCCCATAGCACGGAAGCAGGTCAGCTCACTGATAATAGTCGGACAAAGTCAACTTGTATTTCCTTTTTTCTTTCTTTTTGTATACATGTGTACATGTAATATTTTCTTCTTGTTCCTTTTGTGAGGGTTTTTAACAAAAATGTTTGTACTGCTTCAATGGCTGGAAGCAGACAGATCATCTTTGAGGTTAGATCCTTGAATTGGGTGTATGAAGATGGACAACTTTCAACAACAGAGAAAGAAGAAATTAACTACTTGCTTCTAACGGGGATTCTCCTTCTTTTCTGTTGACTGCTCTGACAGCAACTACTGGTGAGTGTCCTACGATGGAGCGAAAATGTGTTGTGCTGCTGTTCAGAGCCTGACAAGTCAAGCCCAGTGCATCAGACCAGCATGGGAGAGAACTGATATCTCTTAAGGATAAACAAGAAAGTGTATCAAAAAGCACTTTTAAATGTTGATACAAAATAGGGATCTTGTGTATTGCAAACAGGACTACAGCCATATTGTCTAAATTGACAAGTATGAATACCAAACAGGTTTTATGGCAAACAGGTATGGAAGATAACATTAGACAATAACATGATCTAACAGATAATCTAAGTACAAAGACTGAACTTGGACAACTGCTTACTATTGATCCTGCAAAGGTATTTGACTCTTGGAGTTGGAATTTTAGGCTTGCATGTATGGAACGAGTTGGATCAAAATGTACTGCAGGTATATAAAATCTGTGGTTGTGAATGAGAATATTACCAAATGACAATGTGGAAAGGGGTGTAAACAGGGAGACCTTATTTCACCTGATCTTTTTATTCTTAGTACATACAAAACTGTTAGCTTTGTTAAAAGATAAAACAACATACTAATGGATGTACTATTAAGTACTGAACGAGGGTGACAGAAAGTATTATTTAAAAAAATGTATGATAGAAATGACAGATAGATTCAAAATGGCTTCAGGTCTTCGCATGACCATTGATAAAACAAGCAATATGGCTAGGAAGCAAGAGAGAATCAACACCCAAATACTAGACTTATCTACATACAGTCTGGAAGTTAGATTTTTGGTAATCTGACTCAAACAGGATTTGAAATTAAGAGACTGTGAAAACATTTCCTGCAGCGAAAAGATATTCTTTGGATCTGGTGTTGATTTTGTTACTTTTCATGGCTGGATTTCATCCCTCAAAAGATTTGAGCTTTTAAAGATCAGATACTCAAACAAGTAATGGGATCAGTACGACTCAAAATATCAAATTAAAGTGTATTAAGAGTCATTGATAGTGTACAAATGCTTTAAACAAATATAACTTTTAATCAAAAGTAGGGCAAAATGGAAACAATAAAATCCTCAAAGGGGAAATTTCCTGAAAAAAAAATTCTAGGAGTGCATAAAATTCATGACTTCAAACTAGTTGCAGGCAGGGATTGTGGATTCATTCCACTTCGACTAGCATTGCACTGAATGCTTTGGCAGTGACAGGTGAACATACTGAATGTTATGTGATGATGCAGAAGGCTGCACTGGGCATTTGAGGGGGGGGGGGGCTGAGTGCAAGAGCTCTGAGGTTCACTAACAGTGAGATTTTTGCCTATGCAACCTATGATTTAGGTAGCCACATTCCAACTTAAGGGATATTTTGTGGGAATACATGATTGTAAAAACTTTCTGCATGAGATCACAATAGCTTCTTAATGAAAAGGTGCAAATCTTTTGCTTCTAAGGTAAAATTTTAACAAATCTTGTTCCTTTTTTGGCACAGATAATCACATTATAACAGACAGTACTTCTTTTTCTTCTGCTGAGCATGCTTCAATTTTAAGAAAACTAAACAGCCCATATCGTGAAAGTCAAATAGGCTACCATGAAAATTCTTCTTCTTTTTTCCAAGCACAATATTTTAGTTTGAATAATCAATTTTCAGGCACAGAAGGGATGAAAGCGTATGGTGTCTTTTTTAAAAATTATTATTATTCATTCTTTTTGTCAGTGCTATGTGAGCATGTGTGAGAAATATTACTCAACTCATTGTTTTGTTTTGTTTTTTAACTATGAGTAAATCTATGCAACCACACAATTTGAGAAAAGTCAAGAACTAAAAAATAAACTATGTTTCTCTCTCTCTCTCTCTCTCTCTCTCTCTCTCTCTCTCTCTCTCTCTCTCTCTCTCTCTCTCTCTCTCTCCTCACTGACTGACTGACTGACTGACTGACTGACTGACTGACTGACTGACTGACTGACTCTCTACACACACACACACACACACACACACACACACACACACACACACACACACACACACACACACACACACACACAACGAAAAGCACATGAGTGCTTATTCCATTATCCTTGATATAAAAGAATAAATAAACACACACACACACACACACACACACACACACACACACACACACACACACACACACACACACACACTCACACATTTCTTTTGAAAAATGGACACACACACATACATACACAAACACACAAAATTCTCAAGCCCTGTCTTTCAAATATATTTGATTATTAAAAATGACCAAGTTTCATTTGGCTGCACTGTAAAAAGCCCAGTGATTTAATCCTGGTGCTAATGCATGTATCATGTTACATGCACACTCACACTCACACACACCACGCACCACGACGCACGCTACACACCACCACACACACACACACACACACACACACACACACACCACACACAACCACACACACACACACACACACACACACACACACACACACACACGCACACAACACCACACACACACACACACACACACACATGCACACACACACACACACACCTCCATCCATCAAGTCATGAAGTTTGAAGAATACATACAGCACACATCCATAACCAATTGCCAACAGAGGCCTCTGATTTACATCTACCCAGTTCAGTTATTTCTCTCTGCAAACAAGGACAAGCGGCCCTTAAATCATTACAAGCATGGCTCAGGGAAGGAAGTACGCAAAAATTTGCAAAAATTGCTCCCATTTATTCCAGTCAACAGACAAGAAAGTAACTATGTACAGCAAAAGGCTTTGGGGTAGAACAAACCATCCGACTCCAGTAACTGCACTGGATACAGATAAATGAAACTGTAGGTCATCCTTGAATGCATGATACACACAGCTACCAATCTTTGATTGCTAGTTAGTTCTCTAGGCCTCTTTCTGGTCGCTATGCCTCCTTCTAGTCTCTATGCCTCTGTCTGGTCTCTATGCCTCTATCTGGTCTCTATGCCTCTATCTAGTCTCTATGCCTCTGTCTGTCTCTATGCCTCTATCTGGTCTCTATGCCTCTATCTGGTCTCTATGCCTCTGTCTGGTCTCTGTGCCTCTGTCTGGTCTCTATGCCTCTTTCTGGTCTCTATGCCTCTTTCTGGTCTCTGTGCCTCTTTCTGGTCTCTATGCCTCTACAGATACTCACTCTGCTTTCCTCCAGGCTGTCGTGAGGTCCCGGGGGATCATCGGTACAGAAAAAGTCTCGAACAGGATCACTGAAAAACGAATCTGACACATGAACAATTATGCACAAGACACACTGCTGCAACAGCATTCCTTCATATTTCATGATCAACATTTAGCAGCACATTCCAAACTAACACTAACAATGATGATGCTCATCACAGCACAAATCTCCAAAACATTCACTTCTGCTGTATTGGTTACTGGCTTCAGTCTCTATGTATTAGCCTGGGAATAATCATTCATTTTTTTCACACACTACTTGATGATTTCAGGAAGGAGTCATTTTTAACACAAAATTTCTAAGCCTTATGTTTCTTTTACTTGCTCAAGTAAGCACCAGACATGGATGCCAACACAACAGAGAACAGGAAAGATTCCTCTTCAAAGTTCCTGTAACAGTGTGTCAGAAACTTTAAGACTAGGATGATCAACTGTCAGGAAAGGGGTAGGGAGGAATGTTTGACACTGTACAATTACTGAAGGAAATTTTGTTGGCTGTGCCTGACATCAAGTCTCAGCCAAATGAATGATGCCGCCTTTCAATTGAAAGTAATATAAAGTCCACCCTTTAGCTGATTAGATCTTACATCTTACATAAAAAGAGCAAACGACACAATAATATTTATGAAAAAAAACTTGCTCAAACTGCTTTGCTCCCATATTTCAAGACTCGCTGATCTACACATGTCTTTACCAAACACTACACTCAGGGAGATCCAGCAACCCTGTTGTTGGTTTCCTTGCTCTTGCTTTGCTTTGGTGTGGTTTTAAAGACATCTGTCACAATGCTGTAAGAACTACAGAAAAAGAATATCTGATGAACACAACCCTAAAAGACACCTATCTGGCCCAATTATCTCCACCCCTGTAGCTCTATAATTACTGACCCCAAACTAACGCCACTAACCTGTTGCAGATATCTCTGTGATTGACAACATTGTCCAGGAACAGCTGTAGTCCAAGTCTTCTACTGTCCAAGAAATCCTTCTCAAAGTTGTCGCGAATCCATCGCTTGGGAGGGAGGGCCAGCTGGAAGGCTGGGAAGAGCAGCTTCAGCTGCACAGTTGAAGGACAAGAGGCTGTTCAACTGAACGGGAATCGGCGGCCTCTCTTAGCAGGTATACACTTTCTTTACACAGCATCTTCCTGTTGTTGCTCTCATAAAGTAAAACAATGTGTCATCAGTAGTTCTTTTTTTTCCCAACCACCTCAGCATTCTGACAATTATATATATATATATATATATATATATATATATATATATATATATATATATATATATATCCTTTATGATCTCTCTACCCTATTTTTGTAACCATCATGACTGCCGGTTTGTTTCAAATTCATATCCATGCTTGAATACAAAAGATACTTTGAAATTGTTCAAATTGATTTTGTCAATTCTCTCATTCATTGCTGATTTTTTTTTATTTTATAAGACAGATCTATGTGTGTCTTTCGCTTAGTCACCAAACATCGAAACATTATCCAAACTACCTTTATCGATAAAAAATTATAAAAAATAAATTTACAGCCCTGCCCTGAACACTAGACAAACTGAGGGACACATCACTGGGCTCTAGTTACACTGCAATTAGTTATCTAATAATGCACCCAGTCTCACTTTAGTTATCTAATAATGCACCCAGTCTCACTTTAGTTATCTAATACACCCAGTCTCACTTAGTGATCTAATACACCAGTCTCACTTTAGTGATCTAATAATGCACCCAGTCTAACTTTAGTTATCTAATAATCACCCAGTCTCATTATTTCTAATAATCACCCAGTCTCACTTTAGTTACTAATACACCCAGTCTCACTTTAGTGATCTAATAATGCACCCAGTCTAACTTTAGTGATCTAATACACCCAGTCTCACTTTAGTTATCTAATAATGCACCCAGTCTAACTTTAGTTATCTAATAATCACCCAGTCTACACTTTAGTTATCTAATACACCCAGTCTCACTTATGATCATAAGCCGTTACTTAGTACTAATACACCAGTTCACTTAGTATCTAATAATCACCAGTCTAACTTTAGTTATCTAATACACCCAGTCTAACTTTAGTTATCTAATACACCCAGTCTAACTTGTGATCTAATAATCACCTAGTCTAACTTTAGTATCTAATACACCCAGTCTAACATTAGTTAATCTAATATCACACCAGTCTAACTTTAGTAATCTAATAATCACCCAGTCTCACTTTAGTTATCTAATTACCCTCTAACTTAAGTTATTAATCACAGTCTAACTTTAGTTATCTAAGTACAACAGTCAACTTTAGTTATCTAATACAACCAGTCTAGACTGTTATCTAATAACCGTCTAACTTTAGTTATCTATACACATCTAAACTTTGTTACCTGATACACCAGTCTAACTTTAGTTATCTAATAACCAGTCTAACTTGTTATTAATATGACCAGTCTAGACTTTAGTGACTCAATAGGCACCATCTAACTTAGGGTGATCTAATACACCAGTCTACTTTAGTTATTATATGCACCCAGTCTACTTTATTATCAATAATGCACCATTCTAACTTTAGTTATCTAATACAGCACCCAGTGTCTAACTTAGTATCTTATACACATCTCACTTTAGTTATCTAATTATGCACCCATCTCCTTATTTCTAAAATGCAAACAGGTTCAACTTTGTTATCTATCTACATCCAACTTAGTTATTAATAACCAAGTCTAAACTTGTATTACTCTAATACACCAGTCTAACTTTAGTTATCTAATACAACCAGTCTAACTTTAGTTATCTAATACACCCAGTCTAACTTTAGTTATCTAATACACCCAGTCTAACTTTAGTTATCTAATACACCCAGTCTAACTTGAGATAGTTAATTGATACACTAAGTTTAACTTACTTTGTCATTCAAGTGCACAAAGTCTGAGTATCGCCTGAAGACAAACCAGCTGGTGGGAGCAATGTCTGAATTTCTCTTCTCCACATGGATTTGTATACCTGGAACAAGACGGGAACAGAATCAGACATAACAGATCT
>CM060318.1:89208086-89210586 GCA_030674155.1 Stramonita haemastoma | reverse complement strand
AATACTAATTGTAATTGTAATACTACTTACACAGTACGTACACCAATGCCCTTGTGGTTTGTCAGTGTACAATGTCTACAATGACTTTGACATTAGTATCCAACTAGCAGTTACTTAACTCTTGGAGCACAAAGCAAAGTACAAACCAAGACTAAGACTCATGGACGGCACAGACAGTGGCAATACTCCTCATAACGCGCACCACGATGTCATTGAATCTTGTAGCCTATTACTGTTTGCCCTTTTCTTCGGGACACACACACTACACGATTCAGGAATTTTCTGAGGAAACTATAAAGGCAATTTTATCGCAATAAACAGATAGATGAAAAAATAAAGTAGACATGCTACTCAGTATACGAACCCAGGTGACACACGATCGCCCGGTAAGCTTCTCGCAGCACTGTTGATCGTTCAATAACAATAATAAAATAGCCTAGCCTACATTGTGCACTGTCGAAAAACAGGAAATTCAGCTCACGTGCTTTTAGTCAATGTTGCGCCCTCTGTAAATATCACAGACAGGCACGATAACTCTTTGAGAAAAACTCTTGGGCTAAAGTCCACAGAGGCGGATTAGAGCCCAATTAAAGACGTAAACGCAAACGCAAACGCAATTTTATTTTACGAGGGTAATAGATTAAGTTACAAGACTTTTTTCATCCAGCCCTCATTCCATCATTCCGTACATTGTGTTTTTTCTTTCATTAAAATTATATTCAATTCATTCATTAGTTATTTATTCATTCTTTTAATTCGAGGATAATGGAATAAGCATGCACGTGTTGTTGTTTTCTATATGCAGTTTTTGTGTGTATGCAGTTTTGTAAATTTTGTCAACCGTTCCCACCGGCACACTATGGTCTACTCTTCCGAAAAGCGGAAAGGGTTTTAACGTGTGCCTAAGATATTCTGTGTGTGTGTGTGTGTGTGTGTGTGTGTGTGTGTGTGTGTGTGTGTGTGTGTGTGTGTGTGTGTGTGTGTGTGTGTGTGTAATAAATGTATATTTTATCGCAATTATAAAAAATGTTTTAAGAGGGAAAAGT
This sequence comes from Stramonita haemastoma, assembly GCA_030674155.1. Lineage (NCBI taxonomy): Eukaryota > Metazoa > Mollusca > Gastropoda > Neogastropoda > Muricidae > Stramonita > Stramonita haemastoma. The sequence continues at coordinate 89,209,540 of CM060318.1, read as the reverse complement.
ACATTGGTGAGTTGCCATATAACAATGTGATTTCATTATTTAGATTCAGGTGTATCAACCATTCTTTACCGATTGAAACAGGACGAGTCAACGGCATTCCGCGCGAAAATCGTCTTTGTAAACAATGTAACATGAAAACGATAGGAGATGAGTTTCACTTCATAATGGAATGTCCAAAGTTTTCTGAGCTTCGGAAGAATGTCCTACCTCACGAATATTTGTATTCAAGATCCATGTTCACATTTTGTAATTTGTTCTCTTCTGATAAAAATATGTTGTTAAAACTTGGCAAATTCATAGTTAAGAGTAAAGTTGCATGACATTAATTAAAAGGTTGACTATATTTTTATTTCTGTGAAATTCTGTGCAGGAACGTATTCTATTAATGCAAATTATATATGTTACAGTTGATTTTGTTTGAAATCCTCCATGCCCCAAGAGGGGTCAAAGGCGAATTAAATCTTGAATCTTGTGTGTACATGTGTGTGTGTGTGATTTTTTAAAAAAATTTTTTATATCAGATTGTCTAAAGCTGTGTATTTGCTTCCTATAGCCTATTACAGTGAATTATTGTTTGGCATAGCTATGTTCTCTTCAATTACTACATGATATTCACACTTCCTCCACACCCCTTAACTTCTAAAAGGAATAAAGCATTGTTTGGTTGTTGTGTGCGGTATAATATCTGTGTATGTGTGTAGCTGCAGGTTTTTTTTTCTTGTTTGTTTTTTGTTTTTGTATTGTTTGTTTTGTTTTGCTGCTTTTGTTTTGTTTGTTTTTTTGGTACTGTTTTGCTTTGGGGGGTTGGGGGGGGAAGGTGCTGTTTTTTTTCTTTTTTCTTTTCTTTCTTTTTTTTTTTTTTTTTTTTAGCGGAGGCTGTTTTTGTTGTTGTTGTTTGTTTTTGCTTTGCTGTTGTTTTTGCTTGTTTCCTTTGGCATTTTATAAGAGAACTTTTGTGACATATATTTAACAATTTGAACTTCAAATGGACTATAATTATGATTTCGTCTTAATTAGATTTTATGTATGATGTCAAGGTGTAAAATAGACTGTGAGGTGGGGTGAATTTTGCAAGGCTCTAGTAGACAGAACCTATCAGGAGATGGTCAAGGAGCCCAATTGTCGGGCTTCAGTCTATCAAAAGATAGTTCGCCTGCACGCCCCCCCCCCCCCCCCCCCCTTTCCCCCCCCCCCCAAAAAAAAAGTAAATCAAGGATCACAACCTATTGAAAACTAGCGTTTTGAAACTGGCACAGAGTATTTTCCCCTGCTTACACAGCTCAATAAATTATTATTCTTCCCTAACCTCCCCCCCCCCTCCCTCTTCTCCTTTTTCCTCTCCCCCCCTCCCCCCGTACTTCTCCTTTTCCTCCCCCCCCCCACTGTTACTTCTCCTTTTCTCTCCCCCCTCCCTGTTACTTCTCCTTTTTCCCTCCCCCTCCTCCCCGCTGTTA
>CM060318.1:89163086-89195586 GCA_030674155.1 Stramonita haemastoma | reverse complement strand
TGTCAAGTTAGTAAAAGCTAGGCTGAAGCTCATTGAGATTGCTGTAAAAGCCTTTGAACAGACAATCAAGCAAGGCTCCTCACTTTGTTAATTAAAATATGTTAATAACAGTAGATCTAAAGATACTGCTTTTTTCTCAGGACAAGCAAGTCCTGCTATGAATGATCTGTAACTTATAGCAACTACGTATTTCCAGATAAGGTTCCAACCGTCTGATGTAGACCTGTGTGTGACCCAGACATTACCAGCTATACAATGACTTAACGGCACCATAGAAAAACACAACCCCCCTAAAAAGCAAAAACAAAAACAAGCCCATGATAGAACGCTTGGAATCTTTCGATAAAGATTTTATTCAGGACAGATTCATAACCCTCTCCAACTCCAGTGCAACATCAAAAAGGAGAGTATCAACGCGACCGGCCCTATAAAACACAATAGTTAATTATCATAGCGAGAGAAGCACAAAGTGTTTTTAGTTTGAATACTAGAAACACAGAATTTGACCGACACAATATTAAAAAAACACAAGCTCTTTTTTATTTAAATATTGAGTTTTTGTTTGGTTGGTTTTTGCTTGTTGTTTGTTTCTTTGTTTATTTTTGGTTGGGTTTTCTTCTTCTTCCCTTTCTTCTTTTTTGTGGTTGCTGTTGTCATTGCGACTATATCTACGTCCTAGCCGAAATTTCCAATTTAGGGGCTGTTTTATCGGGCTAGGTTATTTGACGAATTTGTAGTTCTCTAGTTGACCGTTTGAAATTACCGATATTTTCACACACGGAGACCGAACCGAAGTCAGAGTAACAGAATGTAAAGTGGAAGGTTTTTGTCGGAATGCCAAGAGTACTTGGGGCAAAAAGCAGTCCTCTGTAGCGGGTGTGTCTTTTTTATTTCTCCTCCCTGTTATGAAGCAACCTACCTGCCGCTGTAGTGACACACAGTCAATGAGGTGACGCCACACCCTGCTGTTGAGGTGGAGAAGGCAGGGAGGGAGGGGGAGGGGGATGCCCCACCCTCACCACACACATAGCATTGTCCGTACACTGGCATACCCGCCCCCCCCCCCCCCCCCCGCCCCTCACCACACACACAGTAGTCAGTAACACCCCCCACCCCGCCCGCCCCCTCACCACACACAAGTATTGTCAGTGCAGTGGCATTGCCACTGAAAGAGTTACCTTTAGTGACATGTTGCGCCATGGTGCATGGTGTGTTCAGTGTGGGACAGACTGAAACAAATCCTGGAATAGACTTTTGAAGTGAAATTTCTAATATTGTCGTTGTTTAGTAAGCTTCTAGTACGTGTTTGTTGGTTTTATATGTTTGTTTTCTGGTGTAGGTGTTTTGTTGGATAAGGAGGTGTAAATAAAAAATCTATTTTCTTTTCAATATACCTGATTTGACTTGGAAGACTGCTTAAAAATATAGCGTAACTATAACAAGCTATGCCTGTAGTAAACACAGGGTTTAATCTATGTGTGTGTGTGTGTGTGTGTGTGTGTGTGTGTGTGTGTGTGTGGTGTGTGTGTGTGTGTGTGTGTGTTTCCCAAATGTCGGTACATGCGAAAAAGAAATCATTCAAATAAAAAAAGAAACAAACCCTGATGTATGATGCCAAAACATTATCAATTATAAAACGACATCGTCATCTTTTGACATCTTTACATCTTTCTTTATATTCACCCAAATTCATGTTGATTTCAGGAATGGATCTTTAAGGACCAAGTGCCAACTTTTCGATTGTTTCGACACTTTCGAGCCAAACTGTGAACTGACTGCCCCTAATCCAGAGATAGACCACAAACAAAACCAGTGACAGGAAGAACCGCAAGAGGAATATCCTCAGGCAGGAATATCCCAGCTGGCCGGAGCGAGGATGGACATCCTGGGCTGGATTAACCTGACCCTCGTGCTGGCCGCTCTGGCCACCTGTCTGCAAGTGGCGGGGTTCGTGGCGCCCATGTGGATCTGGCTGGACGTGGAGGGCTTCAGGGCGGGCGTTGGGCTGTGGTACACGGTGGGCTGTGGGTTCAAAGGCACCTGCACCTCGCCCGCCCCCAATGTGGCGTTTGGCTACACCACGGGTATGTTGTTTCATGTATATAATCATGTGGGGTGTAGTGTGTGTGTGTTTCTGTGCGTGTTTTCTGTCTGTCTGTCTGTCTGTCTGTCTGTATTTGTCAATCTCTCTCTCTGTCTTTGTCTGTCTCTCTGTATCTCTGTCTTCCTGCCTGTCTCTATCGGTCATTGTCTGTCTGTCTGTCTGTCTGTCTGTCTTTTGTCTGTCTGTTTGTCTGTCTATCTATCTATCTGTCTGTCTATCTGTCTGTCTGTCTGTCTGTCTGTCTGTCTGTCTCGTTCTCTCTCTCTCTCTCTCTCTCTCTCTCTCTCTCTCTCTCTCTCTCTCTCTCTCTCTCTCTCTCTCTCTCTCTCTCTCTCTCTCTCTCTCTCTCTCTCTATTTTTATTCCTTTTTAAAATTTTCATTTTATTTTGTTATTTTGAGGATAATTGAATAAGCACTCATGTGTTTTACATCCAGTCTCCGTGTGTGTGCAGTTTTCTCTATGTGTTTGCGATGTGTCGTGTCATGTCATGTCGTGTTGTGCTTTGTGCTTTGTGCTTTGTGCTGTGTGTGTGTGTGTGTGTGTGTGTGTGTGTGTGTGTGTGTGTGTGGGAGAGAGAGAGAGAGAGAGAGAGAGAGAGAGAGAGAGAGTGAGAGAGAGAGAGAGAGAGAGAGAGAGGGGGGGGGTTAAACAATGAAACAAAAACTTTCCGAAAATGTCTTCTTAGTGAAGGAAAGCTTTTCGCAACTAAACCTATGTGTCTGTCTTTCAGTCTGTCTGTCACTGTGTTTACCAATCATTCCAACAATCAATGACGTAATCTATCTATCTATCTATCTATCTATCTATCTATCTATCTATCTATCTATCTATCTATCTATCTATCTATCTATCTATCTATCTATCTATCTATACTACCTACCTACCTACCTACCTACCTAACCTACCTACCTACCTACCTACCTATCTACCTACCTACCTACTTATCTATCTATCTATCTATCTATCTATCTATCTATCTATCTATCTATCTATCTATCTATCTATCTACTCTATCTATCTATCTATTCTATCTATCTATCTATCTATCTATCTATCTAATCATCTAATCTATCTATCTATCCAATCATCTACATCTATCTATCTATCCAATCATCTACATCTATCTATCTATCTATCTATCTATCTATCTATCTATCTATCTATCTATCTATCTATCTATCTATCTATCTACTATCTATCTATCTATCTATCTCTATCTATCTATCTATCTATCTATCTATCTATCTATCTATCTATCTAATCTATCTATACTATCCATCTATCTTTCTATCTCTCTCTCTCTGTCTCTGCTCTCTATCTATCCATCCATCCATCCATCCATCCATCCATCCATCCATCCATCCATTCACATTCCCACCCACCCACCCACCCACCCACCTACCAATCTATCTATCTATCTATCTATCTATCTATCTATCTATCTATCTATCTATCTATCTATCTATCTATCTATGTATCTTATGTATCTATCTATGTTATCTATGTATCTAATCTATGTATCTATCTATCTATGTATCTATCTATCTATCTATCTATCTATCTATCTATCTATCTGTCTGTCTGTCTGTCTGTCTGTCTGTCTATGATTTGGCTTCCTATTTGTAGTCTTTTTATTATTATTATTTTTTTTTTTAGTTTGTTGTTGTTGGCTTTTTGTTTGTTTGTTTTTTGTTTGTTTTGGGGTTGTTTTTTTTCTTGGCTCAGAGGGCTGGTTGTAAAAAAGCATGTTTGCCTATGCCATTACCCTCTTTAAATAAAATTCATTCAATTCAATTCAATTCAATTCAATTCTCTGCATACCTGTCAGTCAGTTTCTTTTACTCCCCTCCTCCACCCATCCCTCCCTCCCTCCCTCCCTCACACACACACACACACACACACACACACATACACACACACACACACACACACACAACACACACACACACACACACACACACACACACACACACACACACACACACACACACACACACTCACACACACACAGCAAATATTCACTGCGTAGTAAAAGACTGCTAGGACAGCCAAGCCTATTACTTTTCCCCTGCCTGCCTCCAGCCAGCTCCGTTTCATGGGCAACTCGATGGTTTCTCGGTTGATCTGCCCAGAGAATAAAGTTGGCATCCTGTGGCGAGGAAAACAGGACAATGGGAGTATAACCTGGGTAGTGTACCTGAGGGGAGAGGTGGCCCTAGTTCACGATGTTGTGTGCAAGTTTTGAGGGGTCGGTGTGTCCGAGTGGATGAAACTGTCAACAGGAAAACAATGTTGTCCTTAACTGGAGAACAAAAGATGAAAATATTTTGTGTGTGTGTTAAATCACAAACACAAGAAAAATAGTTGTTCTTTTTACCTTAAACTGTTTGAAAAAAAGGCTTAACCAATACAAGGAAGACGGATTTTGTTGGCTTCAAACTGCAAAACAAAATACTTGATTGTTGAAGTGATAGCTAGCCTGCAATGCATAGTCAAGTACATAATTATATTTGGCAAACAGTTGAAAGCACAAAGCTACCAATAACCAGGCCTACCTTTGATTGTTTTTTTTCCCTTATTTTTCGAATCATACGCTACTCCATTACGTAGGCCAACTTTTTATTTTTTTTAATTTATTATTACTTTTTTTTTACTTATAGGCTACTTGCATTTGTTTCAATGTTAAAAGTCATTGCAGATGTCCTATCGCACAGCATATCGTAAAGACCGTTTCCTTTTTCGTATCTTTTTTCTGGTCTTTGCTTTGAATACTTTACCTCCTTATCGGCCTACGACATTTACATACGCAGACACGAATCTACCATTACGACTAGTGACAAAGAGATAGAAGGAAACATGGCTGGGAAAGACGAAAGAAGAACAAAACACGAACAGCCAAAGAAATAGACAGGACAAAGAGAGGAGACAGGACAATAACTAATGAAAGGGACGTACACGTGTGTGTGTGTGTTGTGTGTGTGTGTGTGTGTGTGTGTGTGTGTGTGTGTGTGTGTGTGTGTGTGTGTGTGTGTGTGTGTTGTGTGTGCGCGCGCGCGTGATAGATTTATTTGATTTATTCTTTTATGTCGAGGATAATGGAATAAGCACTCTTGTACTTTTTTACATCCAATCCCCTTGTGTATGTAGTTTTGTAAATGTCATCTTTTCCCACCGGCACACGATGGCCTACTCTTACGAAAAGCGGAACAGGATTTAACGTGTGCACAAGATGCTCTGCGTGCATTCGCACACGGGGCATCGGTTTAAAGTCTCATCCGAAGGACTTGTGGGGAGAGTGGAGTCAGCACTGATGTTTAACACCAGGAGAAAAATCTCCTCGACCGGACTCGAACCCGGGTCGTCGAATTGCCAGCGCAATTGTGTGTGTGTGCGCGTGCGTGTGTGGGTATCTTTGCGTGCGTGCGCTTGCGTGCGTGCATGAGTATGTGTCTGTGTGTATCTGTGGGGGTTGGGGGATGAAAGAGAGACAGAGAGAGAGACAGAGACGGACAAATATGCAGACACACAGACAAACAGACACAGACAGCCAGACAGACAGACAGAGAGACAGAGACGGTACACCCCAAGCTCCCTGCAGGTTTGATAGCATGTCACGGCCTATCAGACGATTGGCGAATGCACTGATCCGTTCAGTAACAACAATCCCGACAGTTTGTCAAGCAAATCTGCACAAACCCTCTTTTTGTTTTTATGATTATCTTTTTCTTTTCGCCTTGAAACAACCAAACAAACGGACTGGCCCATCCCACGAGTGTATAAGCCGTAGCAGTGGATTCCTCTCTCTCCAACCGTTTCGACAGTCTGTGGGCTTTAAAACTTTAATGCCACCGCCAACGCCTGGAGACGAGGTGCAAGTGTGCTTGGGGGAGAGAGGGGGTGGGAGAGAGAGAGGGGGGGGGAGGGAGAGAGGGAGGGGGGAAGAGAGAGATAAGAGAGAGGGGGGGTGGAGGAGAGAGAGAGAGAGAGAGAGAGAGAGAGAGAGAGAGGAGAGAGAGGAGAGAGAGAGAGAGAGAGAGAGGGAGAGAGAGGGTGGGGGTGGTGGAGTGGAGAAGTTTAAAAATTTGGAACAAAATCATACTGATTAAAAAATCTGCAATGAGTTATTGTTGTAGTGAAGTACACTGTGCTGTACTGTGATGTACAGCTTGTTGATCGTTGGATTGTATTATTTTGTATTGCATAACATTACTCACTACTTGTGCCATGTTTGAAATAAATCCAGGCTTAATCATGACAAGGGGATGGTTACTGATATGGGTCGCGTCATCTGTTTTTGTTTTGGTTGGTTTCTTTCTCTTTGGGCTACAGAACATTTCTTTTTGCCTGTGATAATGTCAGCTTTGTTTGTGTGTTTCTTTTTCACATTGTTGATTCGTTTCTTTGTTTCCTTATTCCACGGCATCATTTTGCCGGGAATATTCTTCTAAGTAGCCGATGGTTATTTTTATGTCCATGTTAAACAGAGGACATTGTTTTTTTTGTGTCGCATGAAATATGGATAGAACCAAGACACTTCTCAAGGCCATGCATTTACAAGAGGGGGGGGGGGGGGGGGGGGGGGGGGAACTCCAACCTCCGACAAGAATTGAACCACAGGCTTCTGATTTTATGGGTAGAGGTTACAGCCTTGGCCACTAAACCCATAACGGCAAGTATCAAAATCTCACATTATCATAACTGTGAAACGTCCTTTTCTGTATAAACGTAGAACATTCAGACCAAGGTTGGTTTTTCATTAGTGGCTGAAAGTGGGGCACGGGACAGCCTGGTGGTAAGAGTGATGTACTCATGATCTACTGACCCGGGTTTGAACCTCGTTCAAGAGATTTTTTTTCTCTGGAGTTAACATCAGTGCCGACTCCACTCCCCCCAAGAGTCCATCGGATGAGATTATAAACCGAGATCCCATGTGCGAACGCAAGCAGAAAATCTTGCACACACGGGGACTGGATGTAAAAAAGCACATGAGTGCTTATTCCATTATCCTGGAAACAAAAGAATAAATGAACCAGACTTATGTGTAAAAATCACTAGCTCAAGGTTGATAGTTTCACATTACAATCTGAAGGAAGAAGATACACAAGACTTTGAGAGCTGCGAGAGAACTCCGTAAAAACAAACAAACACGACCTCCCCCTCTACATGAATACCCAGATAGTAGGACAGTCAGATAGATCGTCAGATAGCCAGATAGATCGTCAGATAGCCAGATAGATCGTCAGATAGTCAGATAGATCGTCAGATAGTCAGAAGATCGTCAGATAGTCAGATAGATCGTCGGACAGTCAGATAGATCGTCAGATAGTCAGATAGATCGTCAGATAGTAGGACAGTCAGATAGATCGTCAGATAGCCAGATAGATCGTCAGATAGTCAGACAGTCAGATAGCCAGATAGATCGTCGGACAGTCAGATAGATCGTCAGATAGTCAGATAGATCGTCAGATAGTCAGATAGATCGTCAGATAGCCAGATAGATCGTCGGACAGTCAGACAGATCGTCAGATAGTCAGATAGATCGTCAGATAGTCTGACAGTCAGATAGATAGTCAGATAGCCAGATAGATCGTCAGACAGTCAGATAGATCGTCAGATAGCCAGATAGATCGTCAGATAGCCAGATAGATCGTCAGACAGTCAGATAGATAGCCAGATAGCCAGATAGATCGTCAGATAGCCAGATAGATCGTCAGATAGCCAGATAGATCGTCAGCAGTCATAGATAGTCAGATAGTCAGATAGATCGTCAGATAGCAGATGACTCAGATACCAGATAGATCGTCAGATAGCCAGATAGATCGTCAGTGCAGTAGATCGACAGTCAGATAGATAGTCAGTAGTCAGATAGATCGTCAGATAGCCAGATAGATCGTCAGATAGCCAGATAGATCGTCAGACAGTCAGATAGATAGTCAGATAGTCAGACAGTCAGATAGTCAGATAGATCGTCAGATAGCCAGATAGATCGTCAGACAGCCAGATAGATCGTCAGATAGTCAGACAGTCAGATAGCCAGATAGATCGTCAGATAGTCAGATAGATGTCAGACAGTCAGATAGATAGTTAGATAGACAGTCAGATAGACAGACGATAGATAGTCAGATAGTCAGACAGTCAGATAGACAGTCAGATAGACAGTCAGATAGTAGGACAGTCAGATAGATAGATAGTCAGTCCTGATGGCAAGTGTCAACAACGACCATGTAGAACACACGCAGTTTATGACCCTGCAGTAAAACTCTGTTGTTCTCCAGCTTTTTGATGGCCACTAGGCTGTGACAGCAGGGGAGCATCTTGCAGACTGCTCTCCCTTTCCGATCTCTCCCCTGAATGCAAATGAAACGACTGTAAGGGTTGGCAGAGGCCCAGCTCAAACTGAAGATATTCCGGGATCGAGAAGTATTGGAATCTCGGGAAGATTAGTTTGTTTGTGTGCGTGCTTGGTGGCAGTGGTGGTAGTGGTGGTAGTGGTAGGGGTGGTGGTAGTGGTGTGTGTGTGTGCGTGTGTGTGTCTGTGTTTATTCGTTTATGTGTGCATTGTTATTATGTTATATATATATATATATATATATATATATATATATATATATATATATATATATATATATCTGTGTGTGTGTGAGTGTGTGTGTGTGTGTTGGTTTTATAGCCACTTGTGGTATGGTTTTCATATGCACGCCTGTGTGTGAATGCCATAAAGTATAAAGGGAAACCAAAAGGAAGGATAAAGCAAGTGCATCAGGAAAACAAACCAATCCATGACTGTACAAGTTTCAGTCTGTGTACACATTCACAGAAAATGTTGGCTAGATTGAACTCTGCTGGTGTAGTGTAGTTAAAATATTTTACAGACAATCTGTAAGAAAACAAGGGAGGATGGTCGGATCGAAAAGAGACACAACTTTTAAAAGCTTAATATAATTTTGATGAAACATCAACAAACACCCCAATAGGTCGGGTTTTGTGGTGTTCCTGCATATAACAGACAGCTAACACAAAACCCCACCACACAAGGCATTCCACCCGGAGCATGTGAACTGGGTGGTGTTTGGAGATGAGAAGGTGACATTTCTGGAATAGTTTTCAAGAGTTGTTTGCTTTGGAAACGCATTGTAATCTACACTGGCTGACTGGTTGACTTCATTTGCCAAACCAAACCATTGTAATCTACACTGGCTGACTGGTTGACTTCATTTGCCAAACCAAACCAAAGCAAAAAGCAACTCACCTCTGTCTCGGTCTTTTTCTGTCTCTGTCTATCTGTCTGTCTCTGTCTCTCTCTGTCTTTGTCTCTGTCTCTCTCTCTCTCAGAGAGAGAGAGAGAGAGATAGAGATGAGAGAGAGAAAGTGTGTGTGTATGTATGTGAGTGATGGTTGGGGATAACTATACAATTGTTTCATCCCTAAACGTAATAACACCAGCTCCCGCTTAAAAGGATAAAATCAGTCTACCAGTGACTTATATATACTGTTGATATTGGCTGGCATAGGAAAGAAGTTCCCCTGTGTTTTTCTGTCTTAGTCGTCTGCTTTCCTAGCAACAGAACCCTACCACTGCTCAGCAACCAAGTAGTAAAAGAGCAACAACAGATGAACTTTGAGCGTTATCTTTTATCAGTGTCGCCACATGTTTTACCTGTCCCTAACTTGTTTCAGGCTTCCAACTGCACAAACCTGGTGGTAGCTTATGGACCGGGTTAGCACATTCAATCATCTTGTGCTAGTTAGGGACAAGTGAATCACTTAGCGAAATCACAGGCGTTACCTGAAATATCCATACCCCCCCCCCCCCCTCTCCTTCTCGTCCATGCAAAAAAAAGAAGAGAGAATGACTTGTATAGGGGCTGAGATGAAAATGTACAGTTCATATTATATAATATATATATATATATATATATATATATATATATATATATATAATATAATATATATATATATATATATAATTATATATATATCTAATTATTACATATATATATATATATATATATATTATATATATATATTATATATATAATATATATATATATATATATAATATATATATATATACATTGTAAATAATTACCGGTGACGTCACAACTGACATGCCTTTATGAAGATTGGATATACGTCATTATCTTTATCGCTGGTTATGCCAAATAAAAAAAAACGTTAGGGATAAGAAGAGAGTTATGGGAGAAGCAGTTAGGAATGCGCATAAAGATAGAAGAAGTGAAGCGAACAGTCGTGACGTGCAGGTCAGCCAGTCATGAATAGGATAGGCCTGCACACACACAAGAGAAAACGAGGTCGCTTTGCCGGGAAAGGAGTGTGAGAGTGGAATCAGACAGACACGCCCCTCCATTCAGAGAGGCCTTCTGTTAGCACCTGTCTGTGTAGCCTGTGTGTACCAGACACTATCAACAGGTCTTCTCTCATTTCTTTCTTATACATTTTAAAGTGTTCATGTCAGTATTACCACGGCGTGGGCTGACTTTGATATACTGAAATTGAAGTATTTATCTATTGTGAATTATTCTTTTATTTCGAAGGCAATGAAACAAGAACTCCCGGGTTTTGGTTTTTTTTTCTCTTTTTATTGCGGTTTTTTTTTTACATCTAGTTCCTGTGTGTATGAGGATTTGTACATATTTTCATCCTCTCCAACCGGCATACATTGGCCTACTCTTCTGAAAAGTGGAAGTTTTTAACGTGTGCATAATTTCTATATGCGTTCGCACACAACACCTTGGTTTATAGTCTCATACAAAGAGTAAGAATTGGAAGCTTGTCACTTTCTGATCATTAGCAAGACATTAGCGCCCCTTTGTACTCACACACACACACACACACACACACACACACACACACACACACACACACACACACACACACACACACACACACACAACACACACACAAGCGAGTTTTCATCTGGCCTCACCAGCAGAGGCCGTCCTGCTTTATGTGACATGATTACTAAATAAAATGCAATGGCTTCACGACAGATCCGCCAGACGGGATAGCTAGTGACTGCCATGTTCCGTTTGACTGCACTCTCAAATAGCCCTCAGTGAAGTGAGGCGTGAATCAGCTATACATACACTTGGAGGGTGTAAATCACACACACTTGTATAAATGTACATATACAGACGTGCACACAAAGACGTACACAGAGACCGACGTATACACACAGATACAGAGAGACATACTGAAAGAGACAGGCAGATAGAGTGACAAATACTCCCCCTTCCCCCGACACACACACACACACACACACACACACACACACACACAACACACACACACACACACACACAACACATACACACACACACACACACACACACACACACACACACACACACACACACACACACACACACACATACAACATCAATGTATTATTATTACATACATAAAACATTCCGGAACTCCCTTGTCACATACAAGTGCGCATAATAAAAATTATAATCTTACACACACGGGCGTGGTGCAAGCACACACACACACACACACACACACACACAACACACACACACACACACACACACACACACACACACACACACACACAATAAAACTATACCACTAGAGCTGCCTTCTCCTCCTTCTCCTCCACTTTCTTCTCTCCGACTTCATCTTGCATAGACAATGGTGTCTATATAACTTAGAAAACTTTTTACAACGGAGTAAAAAAAACGACAACAACCAAAACAATACCGCCCCCCCCCAAAAATAGAAGAAAAACTACAACGTAGGTAAAACAAATAAACAAACAACTAAAAACAAACAAACAAAAAATCCCAAAACCAAAAAAACAACATAGCAAAACAAATCAAACATAACAATTAAAAACAAACAAACAAAAAATCCCACAAACCCAAAAGTATCCAAAGAGTAAATGTAAGGTTCTCCTGTTAAGACGCATTAAGTTAAGCTTGTGTTCACACACTGAGCCATTTTGGGGCGAATGGAGTCGGCACAGGGGAAAGAGCCCCTCCAACGGTGCCTCCGCGGTGATCAATCCGCAGCCTTCAGATCAGGACCGTAACGCTCTAACCACCAGCCCCCCCCCCCCCCCCCCCTTGTGTGGTTACAGTGCATGCTAAACGTGCAGTAGCGTTATACTTAAACATCATGATATGAAACCTCTTTTTATACCCTTTGTCGAATTGAACCGGATCACCAAGTTCTACAGGTCTGCAACAGTTGATGCATTATAAATTATGACTCTTGAACCTGTTCTTGTGACAGGACGGTGTTGTGTTTTATTGTTATATTTTATTGTTGTATTTCGTCCTTCACCCCCCTCCTCCCCCGCCCCCCGAAAAAAGGCAAACAATGATAGTTTGTTGAAAGACTGCAGAGATTAATGGTAGGCTTAGTCAACTGCTGAAACTATGCAGTTGCTGGAAAATCAATACAATATGAACCATGCTAAGCACCAAATCATATGTCAAATCATATAAGCACCAAATCATACTCTTCTTGGATCTGATAAGGCAAGTCCTCTGCCTACCGCCTACAGCCATTCTGAACTTCCTGCTATTTTTTTTCTTCCTTCTTCTCTGACAAAGTCCGCAATATTCGTTCCAGACTGGATCAGTCTTCTTTCCAACCTGCCCCTCCTGATCCCCAATTCGCTGGCACTCCTCTCCTTTCCCTTCACCCAGCAAGCGAGAGTGAAATCATGACAATCTTGAAAGAAATGACGATAAAATCATGCGATCTTGATCCAATACCTGCTTCTCTTTTCACTCAGTGCCTTCCACAGCTTATACCCACCATCACGAAAATTGTAAACTCATCTCTTCTTTCAGGGATTTTTCCACCAGCTCTCAAAACTGCAATAGTTACACCCCTACTCAAAAAGCACGACCTCGACCCTAACACTCTGAAGAACTATAGACCTGTTTCCAATCTGCCTTTTATCTCCAAAGTCCTTGAAAAAGTTGTTCTGAAACAACTCAACAGCCATCTCCATTCCAATAGTCTCCTCTCCCCGTTCCAGTCTGCCTACCGCATCAACCACAGCACCGAAACCACCCTAGTGCACACCTTAAACTCGCTTCTACATGCTTCTGACTCAGGGAAAATCTCCCTCCTCACTCTTCTCGACTTATCTGCAGCATTTGACACTATAGACCATTCAATTCTTCTCTCCCGTCTCCAAAACACTTTCGGTATTAAAGGCACTGCCCTCACCTGGTTTAGTTCGTACCTGACAAACCGATTCCAAACTGTGGCAGTAAACAAGATTCATTCCACACCAACCAAACTAGAATGCGGAGTCCCTCAAGGATCTGTTCTAGGCCCTGTTCTCTTTACTCTCTACACTGCTCCCCTGTCACATGTTATTAACCGTCATCAGATCAACCATCACTTTTATGCAGACGACTCTCAGATTCTAAGCAGTGATACACCTGAAAATCTGCCTTCTCTCTTGACAAATATGTCCTACTGCCTTCAAGATATCCAAAACTGGATGATACAGAACAAATTACAATTAAACGCAAATAAAACCGAAGCCATGCTTGTAGGGACCAAACACAAACTGTCTTTTATCACAACAACTTCAATAGAATTCGGCAATACGTCAGTCCCTCTATCCAGTGCTGAAAAGTATCAAGGAGTCGTTATTGACAACACACTCTCCATGCAAAAATTCATCACCCAGACCTGTCAGTCATGCTACTATCAACTACGTCGTATTAGTGCAATTCGAAAGTACCTGTCCACTGATGCAACATCCAAACTTGTCACTTCTCTTATTCTTTCACGTCTGGACTATTGCAATTTTCTTTTGGCTGGTCTGCCAGCATCATCTATCCACTCTCTCCAACGTATACAAAACTCTGCAGCTCGACTGGTCCTCAGAAAGAAAAATCTGAACACATTACTCCTCTCTTGCAATCTCTCCACTGGCTGCCAGTGCCACAGAGAGTAAACTACAAGATCAGTACTCTCTGTTATAAATGTCTCCACAAAACAGCACCCTCCTACCTCTGTGAATGTCTTCACGTGTACACACCTTCTCGTTCCCTCCGCTCGGCTGCAGATACCTTATCCTTAAAAATTCCGAGATTCAACCTATCTACTGTTGGCCCCGCTCTTTCTCTATTTCTGGTCCATCAATCTGGAATGACCTCCCTCTATCCCTTCGGCAAAAGCCTACATATGACACTTTTAAATCCAACCTCAAGACACACTTGCTTCAAACCTAAGATTTTTACCTTCTGTTTTCATCTCCTATTTGTCCCTGCCTCCAACATTTGAAATTCCATTCACCCTGTCAAAATGTATAACCTCTATAGGTGTGTGTGTGTGTGTGTGTGTGTGTGTGTGTGTGTGTGTGTGTGTGTGTGTGTGTGTGTGTGTGTGTGTGTGCGCGCGCGTGCAGGCGCGCGCGTGTGTGCTTTCGATTTTGCTAGAATTATTTATTGTCATTGGTTGTTTGTTGTGAGGGTCGAGTGCAAGCGCTTTGATTTGTTTTTACAAGATATAGCGCTATATAAATTCCATGTATTATTATTATTATTATTATTATTATTATTATTATTATTATTATTATTATTATTATTATTATTATATGTTATCTGTTACATAACTTAACTTTGATTTCTGCATTTTCAAATCATCCTATGGGAATGCTGGTTTTTTTCAGTTTGAATAGTATCTTCACATTCTGTGCTATAAATTTCACCTTTTATATCACTCTCTCTGTTTCCCCGGAATGTCACATTTTGCCTGTATTGTTATGTTCTGGCGACCAGGTAGTTACATTGTAAACACTGGGATGGGCACAGAGGGTCCATACTGCAGTGGTGTTTGCCTGTAATGGCAGTTTATTCTGTTGTTTGTCCTTTGAAGTGTGCATTGTGCTTCCTTATTCTTTTCCCTAACCTAGGGGGGATACACTAAGCAGAATGGCTGGCATCCTCAGCGCGGCCTGGTTTTATTGGCCTTTAGGAGTGAGATGGTTCACATGTTTTGTCATTTAATGCTTTTCTATTTTCAATTTGACATTGGAAGGGATTGGGTGACGTTGATGCTGAAAGTTATTGGAGGTGTTGAAATCAAATGAGGTGACAGCCCTGGTGTGGCCTTTGTGGTCTGCAGGGCTACAAACAACATGACATGACATGAAATCTTGCATCACGAAGTAGGAATTGGGCTTCCATGATGGTGGGCAAAAACCCAAATGGTCGCATCCACAAAACCTGATCATTGGTGAACCTCAGAGCTCTAGCAGAGGAACGTAAAAAGAAAAAAGAAGAAATTTTTGGTGTATTGTGTTTCGTTGATGACAGATGATACATGTATTATGTTTTCCTTTTGACAGATGACACACATATCATGCTTTATTATGTTGTTGTTAACAGATGGCACATTTATTACGTTGTAATATGTTGTTGTTGACAGATGATGAATTATGTTGTTGTTGACAGATGACACATTTATTATGTTTTGTTATGACAGATGACACATGTATTCTATTTTATTGACAGATGACACATGTATTATGTATTGGTGTTGACAAATGGCACTTGTATTATGTTTTTTGTTGACAGATGACACATGTATTATGTTTTATTGTTGACACATGTATCATGTGTTGTTGATAACAGATGACACATGTATTACGTTTTGTTGATGACAGATGACACCTGTATTATGTGTTGTTGTTGACAGACGACACATGTATTACGTTTTGTTGATGACAGATGACACCTGTATAATGTGTTGTTGTTGACAGACGACACGTGGTCACAGCCGCAGTTCAACGCGGTGCGGGGCCTGCAGACAGGGGGCGTGGCGGGGGCGGTGGTGCTGCTGCTGTTCCTGGCGGTGTACAGGGCGGGGTACGGCCACTGGACCAACATGGCCGACCTCAACCTGGCCGCCTTCCTCACCGCCATCATCAACTGTCAGTCCTCTTGTCTTGGTTGTGTGTTTCCTTCTGTGTGTTTGTTTGGAAAGGAGAGGGGGGTGTAACTATTAGGGGGTGGGGGTGTATAACTGTCATGATCTGTGTGACAGCGGAGTGTTCAGAACTCGAACACAGTAACTGTTAGGAAATTATAGGTTGCAGATTCATGGTGCGCATGGTGAATGCACGATTTTTTTTTACCATTATTACATTTAGGAAAACTTGTATGAAAAAAATGCTAGCGCTTTATTCTGTTTTGAGTGTAAATGCATGCAGACTGAGTATATGTACGTAAAGATTGAGTTTTGTGCTAGTGTTTGGTGAGTTAAACAAGAAAATCTAAAGACTTCATAGGGGTACAGGGCTCAGCAGTATGTCAAACGTTTCACGGCTAAGATGGCGGAAAGTTGATTTATTTTTTCCACACAAGTATTAACCTATTGATGAAAAACACGTTATAAAGTTTTGATATTCTTCAATGTAGCTATAAGCTCACTGAGGACAGATAAAAACAGAGAGAGTGACTAACAGTCTACACACCCCTAACTCAGACCCCCTTCCTTCTTCCCCCAGGGGTGTGCATCGTGGCGGGGCTGATCGTGTACTGTGCTTACTACTGGCCCGTGGTGGGCACCTCCCCCATGCTCAACGCCCTCTCCTTCCCCTGGTCCCTCGTCATGTGTCTCTTCGCCGCCTTCTTCTTCATCGTCGTCACCATCCTCATCCGCCTCAAGTGCCGGGACAGGAGTCGTCTGAAGAACGCCATCCCCATCTCCGGGGACACCCACATGGAAAACTACCCGCTCACCAAGCATGGGCTGCTGCACAGGTCAGCGCTGTCTGCTTCTTCTTCTTCTGCTGCTTAGTCGTCTTCTTCTTGTTCTTCTTGTTCTTGTTCTTGTTCTTCTTGTTCTTTGTTTCTTCTTCTTCTTCTTCTTCTTCTTCTTCTTCTTCTTCTTCTTCTTCTTCTTCTCTCTTCTTCTTCTTCTTCTTCTTCTTCTTCTTCTTCTTCTTCTTCTTCTTCTTCTTCTTCTTTCCTTCTTCTTCTTCTTCATCATCAATATCATCATCATCATCATCATCATCATCATCATCATCATCATCATCATCATCATCATCATCACAGGTCAGCGCTGTCTTCTTCTTCTTCTTCTTCTTCTTCTTCTTCTTCTTCTTCTTCTTCTTCTTCTTCTTCTTTCTTCTTCTTCTTCTTCTTCTTCTTCTTCATCAATATCATCATCATCATCATCATCATCATCATCATCTGCTTCATCATCATCATCATCATCATCATCATCATCATCATCATCATCATCATCATCATCATCATCATCATCATCATCACCACCACCATCAACACTATCAACACCAGCTTCAAAATTCGCAGCAACATCAACAACCATGGTAACAACGATAACAAAATTGATATACTTTCGTTTAAGTAATGATGCGTGTATGCCAAGTGCTTTAACGATGTTCTGATTGACCATCTCTACAGATACTTCCTTCCTTTCTACCGGGGCCTGAGAGGAAATCGGGCAGTTGGCTACCAGGCTGAAGGTCAGTGCATATACTGAGTTCTTTGGGTTTGCTTTGGGGATGAAAATGCCACTTTTTCCTGGACACTAAACACCTCTAGAAGACCATGAATGCAAATATCTTACAGGCCTGTTTGGTGGATTAAAAGCGGTTATGCACGCTGACATTCGTCCTCATATTTAGGAGGTATAGCTATGACCCATATGCCTGAAAAGGACCACAGTCAGCAGTTTAAAGCCTGTGTGTGAACAAGATCTCATTCAATTGCTTCTGAGAGAATAGTCTTGATTTTGACAATCAGCCATTTCAGTATCAGTGCATTAAAGATGTTTTGTACTGACAAGCAGATCAAAAGACCATGTCGGCGCTACAAAAAACTGAAAAACAGATTCTTGACGAACAGTGTCAGATAGCTGTTTGAGGATTGCTGACATGTGGGTGTTTGTGATTCGGTGGGTCTATAAACCGAGGCCCGTGTGC
Organism: Stramonita haemastoma; assembly: GCA_030674155.1. NCBI lineage: Eukaryota > Metazoa > Mollusca > Gastropoda > Neogastropoda > Muricidae > Stramonita > Stramonita haemastoma. The sequence continues at coordinate 89,177,525 of CM060318.1, read as the reverse complement.
GAACGCACGCAGATCTTGCGCACACGTTAACAACCTGTTCCGCTTTTGGGAAGAGCAAGCCATTGTGTGCCGATAGGAGCGGATGACAACGAAATATAAAACCAGCATGCACACAGGTGTCGTGTTTAGACACCATTCCTGAGGAAAAATCGGGGAGTTTGAGTCCTCAGGACGGTTCGGGGCTGTATATGGCAACGTTCTGGCGGCTCCTGCGACGGTACTGGAATCATTCGTATCGGCGATTGCCTTTCCAATGGACAATTCCAGCGACGTGGAGAGGGGGTGGGGGGGGGGTCTGCTGCATGGGTATTAGCTTGCCCTCCTTACTTACTTACCCTTCTAGGACTTTGCGCCCTAGAACCTAGAGGGCAACTCCATAGTCTTCCGAGACTGACGGATGCCTACAACCAAGGATATCTGTTGTAAGGCTTCAGTGTAAGCCTACATTCAACTTTTCTAAACCAGACATTGCCTTTGGGGTGTGCCGGGACTACTGGAGTAAATTCCTTTCTTGCAGTGGCTGCTTTCGTAATGTATGAATTGTGGCTATTTTATAAAGTGTGTGAGTGTGTGAGTGCGTGTGTGTGCATGTGTGTGTGTGTGTGTGCGTGCGTGTGTGTGTATGTGCATGTGCGTGTGTGTGTGTGTGTGTGCGCGCGCGCGTGCGTGCGTTCGCGCGCGCGTATCTGTGTGTTTGTGTTCGTGTGCACATGCACCCATGTACGTGTGCATGTGTCCTTTACATATGCGTTTGTATTTATTTTCCCTATCCATTTGTTTTGGCTGCAGGGAAGACGATGCACACAGTGAACACTCGGCTGGTGGATGCCGAGGAGCACACCCAGGTGGCTGCCATCGACAATGCCGCCTTCTACGGTCAGTGGTCACTGGGCTTTCAGCAAGTCCGGAGTGTACATCATTTCTCAGTGCATAGTTATCATCTCATCCCCCCCAAACCCCCCCCCAAAAAAAAAAAAAAAAAAATAATAAAAAATATGCATCATCTGGCTTGCATATCAAAATAATCTGCAAAGAATGTAAGGAAAAATGTGCATAAGAAATTTAATTAGTAGTCGGTTCTGTACAATAATCAATTATTACTTGCAAGATGTGGAAAAATGAGTAGAGATTTAGACAGGTAGATCGGTTGAGAAATAGATCATTTACAGATAAGACAGAGAGAGAGAGAGAGAGAGAGAGAGAGAGTAGAGAGAAGGAGAGAGAGAGAGAGAGAGAGTGAGTGATGTGTGAGCGTGCGCGCGCATCTTTACAAGCACACACGCACACACACACACACACACACACACACACACACACACACACACACACACACACACACACACACACACTTATGTACGCACCAGAGAGACAGGCAAACAGACAGGGAGACAGACATAGGTAAAAACAAAAATCAAGACAGAGCTGAGCACATTCAATCAAAACCGCACCCACCCCTATCCTTTTCACCCCCCAACCCACCAACTTACACTACCACACCCCATCCTGGCTCAGCCCAAACACACTGACCACACTGACTCCCTCTCCCTCTCCCAAACACACTGACCACACTGACTCCCTCTCCCTCTCCCAAACACACTGACCACACTGACTCCCTCTCCCTCTCCCAAACACACTGACCACACTGACTCCCTCTCCCTCCCCAAAAACACTGACCACACTGACTCCCTCTCCCTCTCCCAAACACACTGACCACACTGACTCCCTCTCCCTCCCCCAAACACACTGACCACACTGACTCCCTCTCCCTCTCCCAAACACACTGACCACACTGACTCCCTCTCCCTCCCCCAAACACACTGACCACACTGACTCCCTCTCCCTCCCCCAAACAATGACACACTGATCCTCTCCTCCAAACACACTGACCCCATGACTCCCTCTCCCTCCCCAAACACACTGACCACACTGACTCCCTCCCTCTCCCAAACACACTGACCACACTGACTCCCTCTCCTCCCCAAACACACTGACCACACTGACTCCCTCTCCCTCCCCCAAACACACTGACCACACTGACTCCCTCTCCCTCCCCAAACACACTGACCACACTGACTCCCTCTCCCTCCCCAAACACACTGACCACACTGACTCCCTCTCCTCTCCCAAACACACTGACCACACTGACTCCCTCTCCCTCCCCCAAACACACTGACCACACTGACTCCCTCTCCCTCCCCAAACACACTGACCACACTGACTCCCTCTCCCTCTCCCAAACACACTGACCACACTGACTCCCTCTCCCTCTCCCAAACACACTGACCACACTGACTCCCTCTCCCTCTCCCAAACACACTGACCACACTGACTCCCTCTCCCTCCCCAAACACACTGTCCACACTGACTCCCTCTCCCTCCCCAAACACACTGACCACACTGACTCCCTCTCCCTCCCCCAAACACACTGACCACACTGACTCCCTCTCCCTCCCCCAAACACACTGACCACACTGACTCCCTCTCCCTCTCCCAAACACACTGACCACACTGACTCCCTCTCCCTCTCCCAAACACACTGACCACACTGACTCCCTCTCCCTCTCCCAAACACACTGACCACACTGACTCCCTCTCCCTCTCCCAAACACACTGACCACACTGACTCCCTCTCCCTCTCCCAAACACACTGACCACACTGACTCCCTCTCCCTCTCCCAAACACACTGACCACACTGACTCCCTCTCCCTCTCCCAAACACAACCACACTGACCACACTGACCACACTGACTCCCTCTCCCTTCTCCCAAACACACTGACCACACTGACTCCCTCTCCCTCTCCCAAACACACTGACCACACTGACTCCCTCTCCCTCTCCCAAACACACTGACCACACTGACCACACTGACTCCCTCTCCCTCTCCCAAACACACTGACCACACTGACCCCCTCTCCCTCTCCCAAACACACTGACCACACTGACTCCCTCTCCCTCTCCCAAACACACTGACCACACTGACCACACTGACCACACTGACTCCCTCTCCCTCTCCCAAACACACTGACCACACTGACTCCCTCTCCCTCTCCCAAACACACTGACCACACTGACTCCCTCCCCTCCCCAGAGAACCGAACCCTGGAGCCCAGCCCCGTGCAGTACCGCCACCTGCCCCTGCAGAACGGCCACGTGACCACCACGCGCCAGGACCAGGCCCAGACCGTCCTGCGCCGCTCCCTGCCCACCGCCATCGTCACCTACGCTGAGGGGGAGGCCACCGACATCCAGCGTCTGCACACACAGGGCGGCAGTGCTGCAGCAGCCACAGCAGCGGGGGGGCACCACAGTGGAGACCACCACCCCCACCCTCATCATCGCCGAGGCCACAGCTCGGGAGGGGGCCATGATGGTTTGCTCCTGCGTCATACGGACGACATCACCCGTGACGTCACGTACAGGGAGCGGGATGGCCAGACATCCCGAGGTGTCACAGGACGTCACTCCGGTGCTGGTTCTCCTCGTGACGGCGCGGACCCGCATGGCGGCGTGACGTCACGTGACGCTGCTTACCACGGAGCCAGCGCTATGATGTCAGAGCAGAGGACCACCACCACCAGGACCGGTGACGTCACGTACCGAGCCACAGGCGACACAGGAGCGGGGACCGTGCTGCAAGGCGGAGTCCTGCACAGCGGGGAGGGAGGAGGGTCCCGGGAGGCCAGGTTTGCTCAGAGCGGGGGGGCGGGCAGGAGGGAGCAGCTTCTCCTGCAGCACACAGCAGAGGCTGGGGACACTGCACACACTGCAGCAGCAGGAGGAGGAGGAGGCAGAGGAGAAGATGGAGGAGGAGGTAGAGGAGGAGCAGGCAGAGGAGAAGGAAGAGGAGGAGTAGGCGGAGAAGGAGGAGGAGTAGGCGGCAGGGCAGGTGAGGTAGCGGCCTACCTCAGCAAAGGTCAAGGCCGAGAGGTGGCAGCCCCGGACGGTGCGTTCGGCCACAGCAGCTCCGGGGTGCGGCGTGACGCTTTCGGCAACATCATCACGGAGGAACATGTCGTCACCACCACCACCACCACCTTCGTCACGGAAGAAGAGCGACATGTAGGTTTCCATCTTTTTTTTCTCTCTTCTTCGTTTTATGTGTTCAATGTTAGGTTACTGATGCTGAATAATGATTAGGGATGTTTTTAATTACTGTTGACTGGTAAGTTCTGACGTTGAGTGGTAAGTACTGACGTTGACTAGTAAGTACGGACGTTGACTGGTAAGTACTGACGTTGACTGGTAAGCACTGACGTTACCTGCTAAGAACTGACGTTGACTGGTAAGTACTGACGTTGACTGCTATGTACTGACGTTGACTGCAAAGTACTGACGTTGACTGCTAAGTACTGATACTGCATTCCTATTACCTATGCTGATATTGAATGCTAATTACCAATGATGAATTATGACAACTTACATTGATTTATGATTACTGATGTAAACTACTATTCATTGTTGTTGAAAAAAAATCAGTGACGTTGAAGCTGGTTTCTGATGTAGATTGTTGATTACTGGTGTTTGCTTTTTGAACGCCGATTTCTAAAGTTGAAGGCTGATGACCGACGGAAGTTGAGTGCTGATTTCTTATGTTAAAAATCGGATTACCGGAGTTCAGTATGGGGACAAGATAGCTTCGTGGTTAGAGTGTTTTGCTCGCTCTTTGACGGCCCAGGAGCAATCCCAGATTCGAGCCACCATCGAGACACCTGGTCAAAGGAATTTCCCCTGGAGTTAACATCAGTACTGACTCCACTCCCCCGAAAGCCTCAGGACGATACTGTATACCACGGTTCCGTGTGCCAACGCACGCAGAACATCTTGTACACATGTTAAAACCCGGTCTGTCCTTCGGAAGAGTAGGCCATTAGTTTTGGGCATGTAAGAACACATGACAATAATCTGCATACCTATTTCACAATAAATTGGTAAACCTCAGAGCTCTAGTCGCGGAAAGGGAAAAAAAAGACGGAATGTTGATTTCAGAAAAGAAGTACATTCAACAGTCGGCCCAGTTGAGGCTGAAACTCCTGTCTGTGGAGTACCCCAGATCACAGGGCAGCGCCTTAACCACAGACCCCTCCCTCCCCCATGCTTTAGTTTATTGGGTGATTTGTAACATTTACATAGTGATATTTGACTCATGAGTGTTGACCGGTTGTTTGGCTATTTGATAGCTGATTGAAAGACTCATTTATCAGCTCGTGACTGGTCAGCTGTCTACCAACTGATTCATTGATTGATTGAGATTTGTATATGGACTCATTTATGATTGAGCAACTGAGTAATTGATTGACTAATTGATTAGTAGATAGATAGATAGATAGATAGAGACAGATAGACAGATAGATAGATAGATAGATAGATAGATAGATAGATAGATAGATAGATAGACAGATAGATAGATAGATACATGCATACATACATACATACAAACATACATACATACATACATACATACATACATACATACATACATACATACATACATACATACATACATACATACATAGACAATACATAGATAGAGAGAGAGATCGATAGATAGATACATAGATTGATGGATGATGATTATTGATTTGATAGATTGGTTGCATAGATTGATTGATGATGATTGCAGAGGCGGGCGGATCTAAAGTGACATGGATCAAATCAAACGAGGAGGCTTATCGTCCATGTTCTCAGAGAGGGGAAAGTCAGGGACTGGAATGACGAGATTCGGTCAGGCTTCGATGACATCTACATCTACAGACATCAAAACGAGTAATGTCACTGAGGACACCTACATCTACAGACCCATCAAAACAGAGTAAAGCACTGAGGGACACCTACATCTACAGACCCATCAAAACAGAGTAAAGCACTGAGGGACACCTACATCTACAGACCCATCAAAACAGAGTAAAGCATGAGGGACACCTACATCTACAGACCATCAAAACAGAGTAAAGCACTGAGGGACACCTACATCTACAGACCCATCAAAACAGAGTAAAGCACTGAGGGACACTACATCTACAGACCATCAAAACAGAGTAAAGCCTGAGGGACACTAATCTAAGACCATCAAACAGAGTAAAGCACTGAGGGACACCTACATCTACAGACCCATCAAAACAGAGTAAAGCACTGAGGGACACCTACATCTACAGACCCATCAAAACAGAGTAAAGCACTGAGGGAGGCTGTCGAGCAGCTATCCATGACCTGTCCTATCTTTGACCTGCAGAGAAACAGAATAAAACACAGTGAGGGATGCATTCAAGAAACTATAATAACCTATCCTATTCTTGATCTGGAGTGAAAACAGAATAAAACACACTGGATTCAATCAGCTTTCCATAACCTGTCCTATCTTTGATCTGCAGAGAAACAGAATAAAGCACAGGGAGGGAGGATTCCAGCAGCTATCCATAACCTATTCCTCATCTGCAGAGAGCCTAGAACTCTGCATTGTGCTGGTGGCTTTCCTGGTAAAGGAAGCGTTGACTTTTCCACTTGACTTCTGTGTTGACTCCTTGAGAAGTCGTTGAGGGACTGTTGTGAAGTTTTCCGGCAGTGTGTGTGTGTGGGGGGCAGTTGAACCTTGCGGGGAAAGTTCTTTCTTCTGGGTAGAGTAGAGCAAATGCGGGAAATAGAGTGAGCTGAATGCAGCAAAAACTGAAGGAAGGGAAAAAGCGCGCGCGCGCGCGTGTATGTGTGTGTGTGTATGGTGTGTGTGTGTGTGTGTGTGTGTGTGTGTGTGTGTGTGTGTGTGTGTGTGTGTGTGTGTGTGTGTGTGTGTGTGTAACATTAAGAGGAAAACTATTCGTGAATATGATATTGAACATACACTCAGTAGAATTAGAGTCCTAATATGTAGTATCCGTATCAAAACCAGTTCTGCCGACAAGAAAAAAGCCACCAGACACAAGCTTGTACCTACACTGTCATCCATGATCAAATGGCAACAATAGCTGGACAGTTTGAGAAACATGGGGTGCTAATCCAGGTGATATATATTTTTTTATTCTTTGTTTCAGTGTATTTTATTTCGGTTTCCAAAATAGTTGAATGAATAAGCATTCAATTTTTTTTAATTCAGTCCCCATGTGTATGCGGTATTGTAAGTTTTATCATCCGTTCCCACTGGCACGCAATGGCCTTGTCTTCCGACGGGCGGAACAGGTGTCAACGTGTATGGAAGGTGTTTTGCCTACGTGTCACACATGGGTCCTTGGTCTATAGTCTAACCCGAATCACTTTCGGAGGACTGGAGTCGGAATCAATGTTACTTCTAGTAAGTAAGTCATGAATTGACTATGGTTTCATTATCCTGGAATTTTTTAAGAATGGCAGGATAAAGGAAAGCTAATATGCTTTTTTTTCCACGTCCACTGGTACTGTATGATTGGTGTCTTTTTCAGAGGCTCCAGAATAATGAATCCTTTGCATTATAACTGGATCTAGATCGAGAGTGAAATTGCAGCAAAAAAGAACCAAGAGGTAATATAGGATTTGTCTCAACTGTTTATTTGATTCATTCTTACATACATTTTTTTTTACCAATTTGTTTACTGGGCATACAATGTTTCGTTTCAGACCATTGCGGAATTTCTTAAAATTATTATCAGTGTTCATGCATTTTGGGCGTAATTGTTTCCTGTGTATGTTTCCTTTTCTCTTGGTTCTATGAGATTAGAATGTACATAATAGGTCTCATAGTGAATTCTACGTTTATTACTGTTTACCTGTTATATGTCTTCCTGCGCATACATATAGCATGATAAATAAATATGTTTTTTTTCAATTTGTTATATATCGATAGAGTGAACACTCAGGTCCACACACAGACATACACGCACCCACACGCGCGCGAGCGCACGCACGCATGCAGGCACACAGGCACGTGTAAACATGCACGCACACACGCACACATACATACATACATACATACATACATACATACATACATACATACATACATACATACATACATACATACATACATACATACATACAACCAACACACCACACACACACACACACACACACACACACACACACACACACACACACAACACACACTACATTGTTCCATGTAAATTATTGACATTTTGGGGTTATGTACAAAGGGTTCCTTTTTTTATCGATACAGCTTTATCTTTGTCCATGAAGCTATATGTATTTATTGTCTATAATCATGAAACTATCTCCACTGTCTTATCATTGTTAAGAATATCATGACAAAAGTAAACTGTCACCAATTTTTGGCTTTGATGTTTACGGGAGTGTGTTTGTAAGCATGCGTGCGTGCGTGCGTGCGTGTATGTGTGTGTGAAAGACAGAGAGAGAGAGAGAGAGAGAGAGAGAGAGAGGGAGAGAGAGAGAGAGAGGGAGAGAGAGGGGGTCGCATTCGTGTGCACGCCTTCCCTCGTAGATGTGTTATGTTTGCATTTTTATCTGACCCATAGGTTTGTGACAGCACGCGCGCAAGTGTGTGCTGGGTGTTCAAGTTATACACAAACTCGCCTTTTTGTCTCTCTGTCTCTGTAAAACACCACACACACACACACACACACACACACACACACACACACACAATGCACGTGCGCGCACGCGCACACACGCACAAACGCACAGACGCGCGCGCGCGTACACACAACACACTCGCTTACTCACACGTATGTGCGTGCGTGCGAGCGCCTGCCAGCGCTGTACGTTTATGCGGTGACATTAACCCAGAATGTAGTGGATTACTCCAAGTCTGCTTCAAAATCTGTGTTGGAACTGGTCTGCATATCTTTTTTTTTTTTTTTTTAATGAAATCCAAACAATCACTGCTTTCTTAACACCTTTTGTTTGTTGGTGACAAGCTCATCCCATGGCCTCTCCTCTGATAAACTTTAAAAAAAGCATATGCTATGTATCCAAACAAAGTTTTGTTTTCTAAGATACCAGCATCAGATGACTGACTAAAAGCCTCACAGATAAACAGCAGGGTCATGTGTCTGCACGTGCATGTCTCCTGGAGCAGCCTCACTGCCATACTGCAGAAGCAAAAGCAAACAAAGTCCAGGCTACATGGCCAGTGATTGTGATAAACACACAAACAATAATACTTGTAACACCACACATAACAAACAAGACAGGAATTCCAAACCAGTCCCGAGTATTTTTATTTCAAGCTCAAGCTTTGCATAACGTTTCCATGTTAATTTTTGCTTTTTTTATTTTTTGATACTTCATTTCTGTGCCCTACGCCCATTTTGTTTACTCTGTAAGCTGATTTTTATCTCTCATTCTCTGGGACATTTGATGCAGGATCAGCCCAGGCCTGCAGAAACCTGATCTGATTACATTGAAAATCTAGGTTTTCTGGAATCACAAATAACAGCTCACCATTCCCCCCAGATAGATAAAAACACTGACACTTTAAGAACTATCTGTGATTCGACAATGATGGTCACTGCAAGATTAGTGGACGTTTGTGAAAGTGTTTAATTCCCTGACTGGCTGACATGGCTCATCAGCTAGATACAAAAGAACTTACATGAAGAAACTGTGATAACGAGATTTAAAAAATGTATGAAAACATCAGTAAAAAATTGAATGAAAAATTCAAAATCGAATGAATATGGTACATAAAATCAAATAGACAACATTGCTAAGAATGAAATAACAGAACAAAAAGAGCGTAACTCCTGTGTGCAGACACACCCAGATGTCTGGACTGACTTTCTCACGCCCTGAAATCCTCCCTCCCCTCCCCTCTCCTCTCCCGGCCTCCTGTCCCTCTCTGCACCCTTGTCTGGCTGTAACTTGGCCTCTAATCTATGCAGGGGGTGGGTCATAAACTGCCACAGTAATCACAGTCAAAACTCTAGCTCTATTCTTTCTGTTCAATGGCTGTTCATCTGTTCGTCCTTTCATTCCCTCGCTCCCTTGTTTGCCGTTGTTTACGATGACATTTTGTTTCTTTCATTTTCTGATTACATCAGTAATCAGGTCAGATGAAATCAAAGTTCACACAATCTGGAGCTATTTGTTTCACTTTCTATATTCACAAAGCTGAACAGATAAAATCAAATTTAACAAATTCTAGCGCTTTCTTTCCAAATGTTCTTTATTCTTTTTCCTCTGAAAACAGTTGCAGAAAGTAGCACCAAACACCTCAACCAATCATTACACTGAGTTCCCCCACCACTTCTCTCTCTACACCCACCCCCCCTCCACCACATGTTCACCGCTCCTTGTCCCTTCCCCTGCAACTCCTCATAGCCCCCTCCTCCCTCCCCTTACTTACAATCCCAGACAATAACGTATTTACAATCATTCATCGTCCGAAGTGGGGGTTCAGTGCTGTGTGGTGGCAGTGGTGTCTCCCCGATAGCTCAAAGGTGTACTGGCTGCCGCCCTGGAAGGTGCTGCCGTAGAACCCCTTCTCTCCCGCCTTCATGCACACTGTCTGTGAGGAGGACTCCGCACCAGTGCATCTGCAACCCAAGTTCAACATCATGATTGTTCATGCTATATTTTACACTGCTGATAATAGCTTTGATTAGATGGGAAGCAAGTTAAGTATGAATGCATAGCTTCAGAGTATTATGCTTAGATGTGTCACAAGTTCACGTTTCTGCCTGATTTATAGGTCTACCTGTTTCTGTCTGTTTGTCACTTTTTAGCCATGAATGGACACAGAGCTCGCAGAGTGTACATACACATGCCAGCATGGGTACAAACACGCACACACACACACCATATCCTACCCTACCCTACCCTACCCTACCCTACCCTACCCTACCCTACCACACCTTACCATACCAAACGCCACCATACCACACCACATCTTACATTCGTACCATTTCTATACCTTACCCTACCCTACCTCCCCAAAAATACCATACCATTGTCAAACCATCACACTCAGCGGGTAAAAGCACTAGCGGCATTACCTGCAGTAATCGTCTCGGCCATCACTGTCCACATCTCTCATGAACCAGGTTCCCGGATACCCAGGGTCAAAGCCCAGCCTTGACACATAGTGATGGTCCTGACCCCGTGTGCCTGCCAGTGCGCATGACAGGAAGCGACGCTTGCCTCGTCCGATTACTCTGAAATAGTAAAAAAAAACAGCAGGGTGATTTGGTATTGTATGCTGTCACAGTTCCAGATGATTTTGGTATTAAAGGCAACAAAAGCGGACTAGTTTTATCTGTAGAATATCTTTTGTGTATGCACAATACTATTTTCTACATCCCTTGCCAAACATTGGTGGTAGTCCTACAAAAAAGAGAGATTTTTCTCCTAGAGGTAATATCAGTACTGACTCTACTCCTCGTAAAGTTCTTCAGATGAGACAATAAACTGAGGTCCTGTTTGCAAACGTGCGCAGGACATTTTATGCACATATTGGAACCCGTTCTGCCTTTCGGATAAGCATTTAGGCCGTTCTAGCCAGTATGGATGGATAATTTTTAAAAAATCATAAAGCAAAACACACGAAAGAACTCAATGACTATACAGTGGTGTCGCGTTGAGACATCATCCTGGAAGACGGAATGCAGCTACCTTAATGGTGCGCAAAAAACGGTGGCATATGTAAACATCTAACCATTGATAAACCTTGGAGCTATGGCAGTGGAACACAAAGAAAAGAAAAACGCCAAACAACAAAACCCAACATCCCTCTCTGCCAAGGCTCTCTTCTTCTGGCATACATGCACGTGCTTAATCTTTGCCTTGGGGAAGCCCGTAAGCGCGCGCGCGCGCACACACACACACACACACACACACACACACACACACACACACACACACACACACACACACACACAATCATGACCAACCGCTCGCATACATGACAGTGCTTAATCTTTGCCTCTTGAAAGTAAGCACACGCACACACGCACGCACACACACACACACACACACACACACACACACACACACACACACACACACACGCACGCACGCACGCACGCACGCACGCACATGACCAACTAAACACACACACACACACACACACACACACACACACCACACCCGCCCCCCCCCCCCCCTCCCCACACACACACGCTACAACCAACCTCTAAACTTGAGTGGATCAGTCTACACTGCCTTTCCCCACATACAAAACTGCCCACCTGCAGTAGTCATTAGCGGCCCCTGTGCCCTGCACGTCCGCCCAACCCTGAAAGAACAGGGGATCTCCCAGGTCATTGAGGTCATAGCGACGTGGCGGAATCTGATTGGCTCCTAGGGTGATCACTTGCACGTCATAGGAACCATCTTCGTCCAGTGACGCCACTGATTGGGGTTTGACGTCACGCCTGTTGGCGCCGGTGCCTGAGGCCACCAAAGCTTTCATGACGTATTTCACTTCTCCTGGACCTGGGAACACACAAAATGTAACACACACTTGTACAGAATATTTGTCTTTTTATTTTATTTTATTATATTTTATACCACTTTATGTCACAGCAGATTTCTCAGCGTGAAATTCGGGCTGCTCTCCCCGGGAAGAGCGCGTCGCCACACGTGTAGCGCCTACCCTATTTTTTTTTTCCCCCTCAGGGATGGTGTCTAAACACGACAACTGTGTGCATGCTGGTGTTGTTGTTTTTTTAAATTTTGTCATCGGCTCCTACCAGCACACGATGGCCTGCTCTTCCGAAAGGCGGAACGGGTTTTAACGTGTGCGCAAGATATTCTGCGTGCGTTCGCACACGGGGCCTCGGTTTATAGTCTCATCCCAATGACTATGAAATTCAGTTCGATTTTTTCGTCAAACTGGGAAGAAAGGGCGAGGCTGGGTACGAACCCAGGAACTCACGGTTTACATATTGGCAGGCGAACGTCTTAACCATTCTGCTACCTTCCTTGCAAAATCTGTCATCCCAGAGAGAGAGAGAGAGAGAGAGAGAGAGAGAGAGAGAGAGAGAGAGAGAGAGAGAGAGAGAGAGAGAGAGAGAGAGAGAATTATGTGTCTCTAATGGATGAATACTTTGCTTACATAATACTTTTCTTTATATCTACAGTTCTTCTTTGGTCTATATAGAAGCGTGGATCTTTGTAAAATAGTCATCTTGTCTTTATGATTTGGTTCTTAAAAGTAATTTTAATTACTGTCCGATTTTTATGAAAATCAACCCTCCTGCTCACCCATTTCACCCATATCACTCACCCCCCCCCACACACACACACATACACGCACGCACGCACACACACGCACGCACGCACGCACGCACGCACGCACGCACGCACGCACACACACACACACACACACACACACACACACACACACACACACACACCCCCCTGATAAGCTAAAACTACCTACGAACAAATTTCACAGCAGATACATACTTGTTTCTCATCTGTCAGTCTGGCACAGATAGGCTGACCTTGCACTATCTTCAGTTTTCTAACATGTTCACTTTAAGATCACGGCAAACCGTTTGCGTCCTGCACGAAAACACCCCCTGTTTCTGCAAGAGGTATCGGGTGGATAAAAAAAGAAACAGTAAATTTGAGAATTAGCCCAGGTCAGGCCTGAGTCTGGCTTCCTAGGGCGTAACTCTAAACTGACTGGGGGAAAAAAGAAAGAAAAAAAGGAAAGAAAAACAGCAGGCTCACAATCACGTGTGATGATTGGGTGAAGCCAGGTTTATTTTCTCTGTAATCTGGTACAGAGCATCTCACCTTGTATCTGGGGAACACATCTTGCAACAGAAACAACATCAGTTCCTGTTTATAAATTGTCCTTTATCAGAGCGTAACAACTATAATTGTAATGTGTCATGCCTTCAAGTCTTGATGCAATAGTTTGTTTCTGTATCTGGCCTCTCCTTTCAGTAAGTTTTACATTGAAAGCGGGTGATCAGGAGACCTTTGCCAGAAGCTGCCTAAAGAGGGGACAGCTGAGTGGTCACAGCACTGGCTCTTCCCAAGCTGAGGCTAAGCACCATTGATCGAGTGTGGTTAGCTCCTGGATGGATGGCTTTCAAAAGAGCAAGCTGGCGCCATGTTTAGACAATGATGATGATGAGATGATGATGATGATGATGATGATGATGATGATGATGATGATATAATAATAATAATAATAATAATAATAATAATAATAATAATAATAATAATAATAATAATAATAAAAATGAAATTTATATAGCGCTATATATTGCACACACAAAAATCAAAGCGCTTGCATTCGACCTATACAAGTCACATTATCCCCAAAGTAAGAATGCAGCCACCTTAATCGTTGGCAAATGGGTTCCCATACACACAATCTCACCACTGCTAACTCTCGTGCTCTAGTCCAGGACCCCCCCTAACACACACACAACACACACACACACACACACACACACACACCACACACAACACACACACACACACACAGACGCACGCACGCGCGCGCGCGCGCACACAAACAAACAAACAAACAAACAAA
>CM060318.1:89145586-89153086 GCA_030674155.1 Stramonita haemastoma | reverse complement strand
GTGAAAGGGGGAAAGTATTATAAAGAAGAGAGAATAAGAAAGAGAAAAAAAGAAATAGCAAAAAAGGGAAAAGGAAGGGTAACTTTTTTTTAGTTTTTTGGTGGAGCCAGCTGAAACTCTGTATTCAACGGTTTCGTTAACGCAATTTTGAATAAGATTAGCCACAGTCAATGGATGAAAAAAATGATAAAGGTGAGAGAAGAAAAGTGGAAGAGGGTTCTGTTCAGCTCGAAACACTTTGTAAAATACAAATTCTGATTCCTTAGAAAATGTTAAAAAAAGGAAAGAAACCTGCTCATTTCTCAGCCTACCTATTCACAGAAATAGTCTCTAGCCCATACAGCAGATAAAAAATCATTCCACGTACTCTTGTTCTCTTATCACATAATGATGAGATTAGTTGTTTTCTTGTTTGCTCTCTTGATCTGTCAGGCGCTTCTGATCTGACATTCTGTTCTTACAGTCAGTCATGCCAGTTACCAGCAGCATGTGGCACCATCTGCAGATTGAAGTGAAAGTAGGCATGATGAGGTTTCATTGATGTCAGCAAATTCTCCTTTTCTACTTACCAACAAGCGTTTTGCAAGACTGGCTGATGACTCCTATGTTATCAATTGTGCAAAACATTTTCGTCTCTAAAACCATTACACAGTTTGCTGTCAGCTATCCACTGGTTTTCTTTTTTGTCTAAGCTGTTCCAGTTTTTATTTCAAACATTTTTGGAACAATAATGTTTCTGTTTGTTTCCCTTGCTAAGCAGTCTTCTTGCTGAAATTCATCAAAATCTCACCACACTGTCAGTGGATCAGGGGTCTAGAGGTACCTGCCTAGAAAGCAGTAAGCGCTGTTGGACCTGGGTCCAGGTTTTTTTAAATTTCATTTCTTATCAATTATTTTAATTCTTTTTTCTTTTTTCATTTCATTCTTTTGTTTCGAGGATAATGGAATAAACAATCGTGCACTTTTTTTTTTACATCCAGTCCCTGTGTGTATGCATTAAAAAAAAAAAAATTGTGATCCGTTCCCATCCGTTCTATCGCCATGTTCTCTCGAAACTTTCCCCCACCCACTAGACCGTGAGTGGTGGTCGAGGCGGTAGTCTTTCGGGTGAGACGGTAAATCTAGGCCAGGTGCGCAACACGCATCATTGTTTGTTTGTCCGTCGTGTTCGACGATGACCTCCGAAACAGCAGAGGAGGCAGCTGCTGTTTCGGAAATGGGGCAGAAATTTTATGAATATAGTGGAGATGCCTTGCCCACAGTACATTCCCACTCTCTCTCGGCCAAGAGGGCATAAGGACAGTCAGCGTTGGAGATGTTCTCCAAATGCCAACTAGCCCCCAGGGCTGCAGCAAATAAGGACTGTGCAAGTCAGGCCTCCTAGGCAGAGGTCATAGTCGATCACTAAAGACTAAGCTGTAAAGTGGAATTCTATGAGTGGGAAAGAAAGCCACTGATCATACGGCCTCTCACTTTGTTGTTGCCCCCAGCATCAATGGTTTAATCAAGCACGCATCTAGCGCACGTACAAGAACCCACGGCAATAAGAGAGTTGTCTCCTGAAAAAAAATTCTGCAGAACACTCTGAAATCAAAATAAACACACATCAAGAAGAGGTAAAAAAAAAAGATGGGCGGCGCTGCTCTTGTGGCGACGTGGTCTCCCCTGTAAGACCAGCCCGAATTTCTAGCCAAAAAATCTGCCATGACTTAAATGTGGTTTACAAATATAAGTACACACGGGTTCTGTGACATTCCACAGCCATCAGCTCTTGGCTGGCGACTTCTCTTGTATCACGCCACAAGAAAAAGGACACGGAGACTCGCTGCAAGCAACCAGAGAGATTAGCCTCCCAAGATTGGGCGATGTTATTTTAAACCCAATTAAAAAAACCCAGACGTGGATGCAACCTTTACAACTCTTGCCTGCAAGATCTAGCACTGGTTGAAAAGCAAGATAAACAGGAGGTAACGCGCTTTCTTGTAACAACAACCCCCCCAAAAAAAAAAAAAAAAAAAAAAATTCCCCTAGCGCTGTAATCGTCAAGTGCATAGAAGAGCTATTATGCAGGCGGTGTTAGCAGCATGCCAAACTGCCTGAAAGCTGTCCCAGAGCATTGCCTGTGATCCTGAGGGGATCTGTGCTGTGATTTGTTGATTCAGCCTTGTTCAAAGAGAACTGAGGGCTGAACAAAGCGTTTGTGAGTTGACTAGAAAGAAAGAAGAGAAAGAAAGAAAGAAGAAGAAAGAAAGAAGAAGAAGAAGAAGAAAAGAAAGAAGAAAGAAGAGAAAAGAAGAAAGAAGAGAAGAAGAAGAAAGAAGAAGAAGAAAGAAGAAGAAAAGAAGAAGAAGAAGAAGAAGAAGAAAGAGAAGAAGAAGAAGAAGAAGAAGAAGAAGAAGAAGAAGAAAGAAGAAGAAGAAGAAGAAGAAGAAGAAGAAGAAGAAGAAGAAGAAGAAGAAGAAGAAAGAAGAAGAAGAAGAAGAAACACAAAGGAGCAGAAGATTCCTTTTCCTGTGTTGTCCTGCAGCTTTCTTGTGTGGGAGCAGTGAGGTGTCTGTCTAGTGGACATTTGCAATAGCTACTGAAAAGACAAACAGACACAAATCAACCACAAAATCCGCGCGCGGATATATATATATATATATATATATATATATATATATATATAATATATATATATATATATAATTATATATATATATATATAATATATATATATAATGTAATATAATATGATATGATATGATATGATATGATATAATATGATATATATATAATATATATAATATAATATAATATATTAATATAATATAATATAATATAATATAATATAATATAATATATATATAATATAATATAATATAATATAATATAATATAATATAATATAATATAATATAATATAATATAATATAATATAATATAATATAATATAATATAATATAATATAATTAATATAATATAATATAATATAATATAATATAATATAATATAATATATTCTATTCTATTCTATCTAATCTAATCTAATCTAATCTAATCTAATCTAATCTAATCTAATCTAATCTAATCTAATCTAATCTAATCTAATCTAATCTAATCTAATCTAATACTAATCTCGGCGCGCGCGTATAATATATAAGGACGGTGGCAGGATGGTTAAGACGTTGCCTGCCAATATGTAAACCGCGAGTTTCTGGGCTTGTACCCAGCTCGCCCTTTCTTCCCAGTTTGACGAAAAAATCGAACTGAATGTCAGTCTTTCGGATGAGACTATAAACCGAGGTCCCGTGTGCGAACGCACGCAGAACATCTTGCGCACATGTTAAAATCCCGTTCCACTTTTCGGAAGAGCAGGCCATCGTGTGCCGGTAGGAGCGGATGACAAAAATTATATATATATAAACTCCAGCATGCACATAGGTGTTGTGTTTAGACACCATCCCTGAAGAAGAAAAAAAAAAAACAATGGGTAGGCGCTGCACTCTCCCCAGGGAGAGCAGCCCGAATTTCACGCAGAGAAATCTGCTGTGACATAAAGTGGTATATATATATATATTATATAAAAAATTATGTACATATATATAGATATATAGGTGTGTGTGTGTGTGTGTGTGTGTGTGTGTGTGTGTGTGGTGTGTGTGTGTGTGTGTGTGTGTGTGTGTGTGTGTGTGTGTGTGTGTGTGTGTGTGTGTGTGTGTGTGTGTGTGTGAAACCTGTGAAAAGTGAAAACATAACACGGACACAAGGGATGTATTAACTAATTGAGATTTTCTGTGAGGTGTTAAGACGGTACCAGAAAAGCCCAGATGATGGCCAAAGTAAATCTACTGATGATACGAAGCTCCTAGTGGCCTGCTTACTGACTAAACAGTTCAAAGCATGAGCTTGCTCTCTCTCTGTCTCTCTGTCTCTCTGACGACCCCTCTCTCTCTCTCTCTCTCTCTCTCTCTCTCTCTCTCTCTCTCCTTCTCTCTCTCTTCTCTCTCTCTCTCTCTCTCTCTCTCTCTCTCTCTCTCTCTCTCTCTCTCTCTCTCTCTCTCTCTCTCTCTCTCTCTCTCTCTCTCTCTCCTCTCTCTCCTCTCTCTCTCTCCCTCTCCTCTCTCTCTCTCTCTCTCTCTCTCCTCTCTCTCTCTCTCTCTCTCTCTCTCTCTCTTTCTCTCCTCCTCTCTCAAGCAATAATGTGTCCCCTTTAA
Organism: Stramonita haemastoma; assembly: GCA_030674155.1. Classification (NCBI taxonomy): domain Eukaryota; kingdom Metazoa; phylum Mollusca; class Gastropoda; order Neogastropoda; family Muricidae; genus Stramonita; species Stramonita haemastoma. The sequence continues at coordinate 89,148,892 of CM060318.1, read as the reverse complement.
AAAAAAAAAAAGTTTTCTATATTGTCAAGTTTTTGTATTGATATTACTGTAGATTGATTTATTTCTTTTTGCTATTTTTCATTTTTCTTGATTGGGATAATATATATATATATATATATATATATATATATATATATATATATATATATATATATAATATATATATATATATATATATATATAATACAATATATATATATATATATATATATATATATATATATATATATATTAAAAAAGCCATCAAGTGTGCTTATCTATCTCTTGAATATAAAGGTTTTTTTTTAATTTTCGAAAATCTCTCTCTCTCTCTCTCTCTCTCTCTCTGTCTCTGTCTCTGTCTCTCTGTCTCTGTCTCTCTGTCTCTTCTCTCTCTCTGTCTCTCTCTCTCTCCCTCTCTCTCTCTCTCTCTCTCTCTCTCTCTCTCTCTCTCTTCTCTCTCCTCTCTCTCTCTCCTGTTTCCATTCATTCGCTTAAGCATAATTTGTATTTGCAGGTATTTTGCCAGCGGTTTCTAGATAAGCAATGTGACAGTATTTGCATTTTCATGTTGGTTTTGGGTGATCCTGTCAGAAGTTTCTCAATGTGACAGGCTTTACAATGACGTGCTGTGCTGCACTTAGCAGTAGACACAGAGAAAGTGTCTGGAAAGAATCATACGTCTATGGTGCCCTTAAGTGCATGTTGTCGTAAACTAGTCAACTTTGGCACAGATAAGAACTGCTCCATGGTCTGGAAGACTCGTATATACCGTGTTTAGTATGATAAATGCGTAAAGGTAAAGATACAGGTGTCCTAAAACCTATGTGGTCGTAGGAGAGCAATCTCAGCTTCTCTAGGGGCCAGCATATTGAGGGCGGCGCCCATCTCCTCTCCCTCACGGCTTTACCTTCCCTGACCCTAAAGAGGCATGTACTCATTGAGAGCTGGGTGAACTGGGGGATTGGACTGAAGCCATGGTGGGCAAACGGTCACCCATCCAACTGGTAACCATGCTCGATGCTGCTTAACCCTGGCTGGGGGGAAAGGAGTGCTCTGACCACTGAGCCATCCCGTCCCCGATAAACGTTTGCGTTCAGTTTCAAATGCGTCACTCCTGACCTCAACACCAATAGACCCTGATATTTATTACCTCTTGCTGACAGAGCACATAAGCATCAATAGTTTCGAATCGAATCAAACTCAACGGATTTTCCTGGTCAAATTTCGGGAGAAATCTTTTTTAGGTAAGCAGATTTTCTTAGTTTTTCTCTAAATAGTGTCTTTTTTTGCTGTTATTTTGGGTTGTATTTGTGTTAATACACAGATAATATGTTAAGCAGTTTACAAATCATTGATTCTATTTCGCTTATAGACCGGGCTTAACTATTGGAGCTTTTTGTATCAGTTAATAACAGGAACACCTTTTAAAGACAACAGAAGAATCAGTTCATGAAATCTGCGTGCATTTAAAAACTGTGTTGAAAATGGCTTATAGTGCATCTTTCTAAAGTATAAGTATAACAAGTATATCGAAAAGGATACCGGTCTTATAATGCAAATGCAAAATTAATAAGAAAAGCAAGCAAAGTTGCATGCCTATACTGACATGCAGGTACATAAGCAAGAGCGCACGCGCACACACACACACACACACACATGCATGTACCGCGCGCGCACACACACATGCACACACACACACGCACACACACACATAGACGCACACATTCACACACACATACAAAGAGAGAGAGGGCCAAGGCAAGGCAAGGCAAGGCAAGGCAAGGCAAGGCAAGGCAAGGCAAGGCAAAGGCAAGGATTTCGAGGATAATGAATAAACACTCGTGTGCTTTTTACATTCAATCCTCGCCCTTATCAGGGATAAGATCTAGATAAAAAAAACTCCTTTAATTAAGCAACAACAATAATGATCCAAATACCAAGAACAAGAAACTATACCCAGTACCAAGCAACAGGCAAGAAATAAGGACAGCAAGACTATATATAATAAGGTAATAAAAATGCACTCATTCAGAAAACCGAAATAAATAACAATCAAATGATTTAGATTTTTTTTAAGCGCTAATAGATAAAGAGCAAACAAGAGAACATAACGAGGTAAACAACTGAAGAAACATGAATCCATAACCACCTATAGATAAATAAAATAAGTTATATAAACCAAAGCATTTTCATTAAAGGGGAAAAATACTTGTAATGCCCTCATGGAGGGGGGGCGGAGAAGTATTACCAATAATAAATTACATAAAACATCCCAAATATAAAAAAAGAAAAGAAGCATAACAATTTTTTGTAAATTGGATAATGATTTACACACACACACACACACACACACACACACACACACACACACACACACACACACACACACACACACACACACACACACAACACACACACACACACACACACACACACACACACACAACAGATAGGCAGACAACAGACAGACAGACAGACAGATAAACAGGCACACATATAAACAAACAGACGGACACACAAACACACAGATACAGAGTCAGTCAGACAGATTCAGTTCCCACACGGCTGAGTTCATTCACCCAACAGCAACAACAAGACCCCCCCCCCCCCCCCCCCCTGCCCCCCAAAAGTGGCAAAGATAGCAGCTGCTCTTTCTGTGACACAGATAACCCTGACCCTCCCTCCCCTGCCAGTCACCCAGAATCCACAGTCAATTGTCCCCTCACCTCACAGTCACTTGGGTCATTTTCCCTGCTGCCACTGTCACTCCAGCCATCATCACGGCTTGCCCTATTATACAGTTAGTTATATTGTTGTTGTTCAGAAACAGAAATAGAATCCTTTCCCGAAAGATATATACATACACACACACGCACGCACTCAAGCACGCACACACACATGCACACACGCAAGCACGCACACACACGCACACACACACGCACATACGCGAGCACGCAAGCACGCACGCACACACACACACACACTCACACACACACACACACACACACACACACACACACACACACACACACACACACACACACACACACACACACACACACACACACACACACACACACACACACACGGGGTAGCCTAGTAGTCAGAACACTGCGCTCGCAATTTGACGACCCGGGCTTGATTCCCGTTCGAGGGGAATTTTCCTCTGGAGTACATCAGTGCTGACTCCACTCCCCCCAAAAGTCTTGTGGATGAGACTATAAACCGAGGTCCCGTGAGTGAACGCACGCAGAACAGCTTGCGCACACGTTAAATCCTGTTTCGCTTTTCGTAAGCGTAGGCCATCGCATGCCGGTGGGAACA
>CM060318.1:89113086-89140586 GCA_030674155.1 Stramonita haemastoma | reverse complement strand
AACTCCCTTGAATCGGCGGCCCTTTATGAATTTTAGTAAGAACGAAGAAGACAACAGCGTTCTTGCTAAGGGAGGCAATTCAAAGCATGGGGCGACAATCCTTTATGAATTTTGGTGGTTTTAAAGAAGGCAACAGTGTTTTTCATAGTCAGGGGAGAGAATTCAAAGCGTCGCGCGTTAATGTAATGTGTGCCGATCGATATAGGAAAGATCAGAAAAATAAACAGTAAATTGTAGTTTTTCAAATTTTTTCTAACATGCTTTTGAAAAAATAGTTAGTTATAGATGTTCTCGGCTCGGCATATTGCTACCCACATCTGACGCAAATGAAAAGAGAGTGAGATAAGGCCTTTTAAGTACGAATCTTGCACACCTTGCATTTAAACTTCTATACTGGTAGCAGGTTATATAGATGACATCAAATACTACAAGTTGTCTTCAGGCTGTTGACAATTTAGTTTTATTCTTCCAGGATATATTTTTTAACTGAAAGGAGTGAGAGATGTGCACCTGCAATGAGCTGTTCATTTACTCATTGCTTGTTTCTTTATCTTATTGTCAGATTGTTGTTGATGTTGTTGTTGTTGTTGTTGTGGTGATGGTATTTCAGCCAAAAGGGGGGGAGGGGGGGTCCTTCTTGTTTTGTTGATAATCCAAAGGGCTAGATAATGAAAGGTGTGCAAATGCTTATCTGTAACCCTGGGAAAACAGAGATCATTCATTCATTCATTCATTCATTCATTCATTCATTCATTCATTCATTCTCTCTCTCTCTCTCTCTCTCTCTCTCTCTCTCTTCTCTCTCTCTCTCTCTCTCTCTCTCTCTCTCTCTCCTCTCTCTCTCTCTCTCTCTCTCTCTCTCTCTCTGTTATTTCTTGCCTCTTTGATACTTGGTATGGTTCCTTACTTTTGGTATTTGGATCATTATAATTGTTGTTGTGTAGTTGTGGCTATTATTTTTTTTTTCTATCTTAATGTTATCCCTGAAAAGGGCGGGGACTGGATGTAAAAAAGCACACGAGTGCTTATCTATTATCCTCGAATAAAAGAATTTTGCCTTGCCTTTGCCTTGCCTCTCTCTCTCTCTCTCTCTCTCTCTCTCTCTCTCTCTCTCTCTCTCTCTCTCTCTCTCTCTCTCTCTCTCTCTCTCTCTCTCTCTCTCTCTCTCTCTCTCTTCATCTCTTCTTCTTCTTCTTCTTCTTCTTCTTCTTCACACACACATGCATTTAATCTATAAGCGTGCCGTTTTATATCCCCTGCGCGTCCGCGCGTGCGTGCCTGCGTGCGTGCGCACACGCACGCGCTTTTGTGTGTTATTTTTTCTTTTAATAGTTCATTATTCCTTCTTTTATTTCGAGGATAAGGGAATAAGCACTCATGTGCTTCTTTTTTTTCTTTTTTTTTAACATCAAGTCCCTAGATCTGTGTGTTTGCAGTTTTGTTTAGTTTGTCATCCGTTCCCACCGGCACACAATGAGGAGAGAGAGAGAGAGAGAGAGAGAGAGAGAGAGAGAGAAGAGAGAGAGAGAGAGAGAGAAAAGAGAGAGAGAGAGAGAGAGAGGAGAGAGAGAGAAGAGAGAGAGAGAGAGAGAAGAGAGAGAGAGAGAGAAACAAGAAAAACAACTCATAACTTTCCTAACACAGGGTTGTCGGTGTTGTTTCCCTTGAACTGAAAAGCCTACTAACTGGCCCAGGCCAAACGCTGTGTTAGTTACTGGTGTCAGCCATGTTCCAAATCTACATCACAAAGCTGTTGTGCCTTAAAATGATGCTTTGGGATTGCCTTCAGCCCTGACAAGCTGGTATCATAACGACGTGCGCTCTCCTTTTTAAAGGAGAAAGAATCCTGGGGAGTCGGAGTGGGGCTGTCTGTACGGCAACGTACACAGAGAGAGTCATGCACGCAAACTTCTCATCCAGTGTGTACAGTGTCCCAACCTCACATCGATTAGCAGGTGGGATGAGTGAGTCAAGGTGTGTATTCTTGGTGACCCCTGGAATGTTAAACGGGAATGTACCACACCATAGCAACAACAACAATAACAACAACAACAATAATAACAACAAACCATAATAATCCGAACCCAGAAGGGGTTGGGCAAGCCTAGTGGTCAGAACGTTGTACTCGTGACCTGACAGCCTTGGTTACTGCCAAGGGGATTTTCTTTCCCCTGCAGTTAACATCAGTGCCGACTCTACTCCCCCGATTAAAGTAAGGTCCCGTGTGTAAAGGCACGAAGAACATCTTGCGCACACATGAGAACCCGTTCTGCCTTTCTGAAGAGTAGACCATTTCGTAAAAGTAAAAATGGATGACACTTTATTTTAATCCCGCATGCACACTAGTGTCGTGTCAGGATGTCATCCCAGAAATCGGAATGTGGCTACCCCAATGATGGGCGAAAACGGCCCCTCCGACACATCATTTTCACGAGCCTGGGAGCTCGAGCCGAGAAGCGATAAAAAAAATCCGAACCAGCAATTGTTGCCTGCGTTCCACTCGACAGTGCGTTAGGGCCCTGTCTGTCTGTCTCTCATTGAAAGAGATTAGTAAGGTGCCTGCATTATATCTATTTGATTTTTTTTTATTACAAAAATTTCGTCTGTCGAATTTTTACTATAGTCTAATAAAGAAAAAAAAACCCTTGCTCTGCGTGTAAGACTGTTCTATACACATTGAAGAGAAGAAAGAGAAGGTGTGCACGTGGTGTACGTGTGTGTGTGTGTGGGGGGGGGGGGGGGGGGGGGGGGGGCGGAGGGGGGTGCTCGCTCGCACACACACACGCTGATTATTGATTTTACTTATTTGCTTATATGCAAGTTGGTACGATTAAATTTTTTTCAGCTGAATAAAAGTTGGAAAAGATTCATCCACATCAAGAAGGAAAAGGTTTACACATGCACATAAAAAAATGATAAAATAAAATTTATTTTATTTATTCATTTAAACCACTTTATGTCACAACAGATTTCTCTGCGTGAAACTCGGGCTGCTCTCCCCGGGGAGAGCGCGTCGCCACAAGTGCATCACCTACCCATTATTTTTTTCCCCTCAGGGATGGTGTCTAAACACGACACCTGTGCATGCTGGTGTTTTTTTTTTAATTTTGTCATCCGCTCCTACCGGCACACGATGGCCTGCTCTTTTGAAAGGCGGAACGGGGTTTTAACGTGTCCGCAAGATGTTCTGCGTGCGTTCGCACACGGTGCCTCGGTTTATAGTCTCATCCGAATGACTGAATAATACTTTCATGAAAATTTCAAGTAAGGGAAACAACTTTGTCCTATGTTGAGTTGCAGTAATGTAGTTGCCTCCCGTTGTCCGCTCGCAACGATAGCATTTGTACCAATTTTGTTTATTTGCTTCCACAGTCCAAGTTTCCCAATCCAGTCATTATAATACATTATTGCTCATTGTCAAGCCGACTTCAGCGGTCATTTCAGGGCTAGCACTTCGTGATTAAATCAGAAATGCTAATCATACTGATAGCAACAGTAGCAGCAGCAGAAGTGGTCGCAGCGGTAGCGGTAGTTGTATCGAGCTAAGTGGTGATAGTGGTAGTAGTAGTCCTCATAAACATACAGATTCAGTTGCACAGAGAGAGAGAGAGAGAAAGAGAGGAGAGAGAGAGAGAGAAGAGAGAGAGAGAGAGAGAGAGAGAGAGAGAGAGAGAGAGAGAGAGGAGAGAGAGAGAGAGAGAGAGAGAGAGAGAGAGAGAGAGAGATTTGGCCGATTCCTCCCACGCTCTGTTTTCAGAATTTCAATTGTTGCCTTCAGGACGTCGTTTTCAATGCCACAACAGCAAAACAAACAGAAAAAGGAATTCCTTTGTGCCAGTAGCTATCCGAGTTCTAAACTCATAATAACACTGACTGAGGTTGTTTGTTTTTGTTTTTGTTTGTTTGTTTGTTTGTTTGCTCTTGTGTGTGTGTGTGTGTGTGTGTGTGTGTGTGTGTGTGTGTGTGTGTGTGTGTGTGTGTGTGTGTGTGGAGTGTGTGTGTGTGTGTGTGTGTGTGTGTGGTGTGTGTGTGTGTGTAGGTAAGCTTCTCTGAATTACTTACCTGCCACTGTTATGTATGTAGCCAATGCATACAGGCGTGCACATACATGCATATGTACCCATAAAATAAGTATGTCTTATTTTTGGCTTTATTGATTTTTTTTGAATTGCTTGTAAATTCACATGTCTTCTACCAATTATGTGCGTGTGTGTGGGGGGGGGGGGGGGACGGGTGGGTGTGGATGGTGTGTATGGATAGGGGGGGGGAGCGTGTGTGTATGTGTGAGTGTGGGGGCGGGTGGGTGTGGATTGTATGGGGAGGGGGGGAGCGTGTGTGTGTGTGTGTATGCATGTATATATGCGGGTGTGAACGCGTGCGTATCATGTGTAAATAATGGTGATCATATGTCTTTTCTAGTCAATGGTTTTTAAGAACATTGTATCTAAACATTGGTGTGTGTGTATGCGTGTGTTTGCGTGTGTGCAAGCGCGCGCGCGTAGAGTGTGAGTGTTTGTGACATTTTATTTGAAGTTATATAATGTTTGAACAAAAAAGAAATGTAGCTCCTTCGTGTGTTTGATTATGATTTGTATCAATATGCCTGTCAGTATTGTAATTGCCCTTCAGGGATGATTAAAGTGTTTTTGACTTGACTTGACTTGACTTGAGAGAGAGAGAACGCCACATGCCCGAAGTCGGAATGCGGCAATCTCCATGATGGCAAAAACGGACACATACGCAAAATTTCACCGTTGGTGAACCTGGGAGGTCTAGCTGAAGAATTTTAAAAAATCGTTCTCCTTGTTCCTGCCTGCAGTTGTGCTCTCAATAGCAGTGTCTTGTGTCTGTATAATGTACAGTTCTAAGGACGTGTCTTGTGTCTGTGTAATGTACAGTTCTAAGGACGTGTCTTGTGTCTGTGTAATGTACAGTTCTAAGGACGTGTCTTGTGTCTGTGTAATGTACAGTTCTAAGGACGTGTCTTGTGTCTGTGTAATGTACAGTTCTAAGGACGTTTTTTGTGTCCATGGAATGTACAGTTCTAAGGACGTTTTTTGTGTCCATGGAATGTACAGTTCTGCGGACGTTGCTAACAGGAGTTACTCAAATCCTTTGTTGGGGTTATCGTAGGACAAAGCTGATGTGATGTTTCCCCAGACAGCGAAAGAGGGCCAGGACTTGTATGTTGGGAATTGCTGAGGAAGCAGCCAATGCTGTGCTCCTGCCGTCAAGGATGGCTGTAGTTGTGTATGAAGTGGTCAGTGTAGTGTTAGTGACTATGGCTCCTTTGACAGGGTTTTGTTCCCGTTGGTTCCTCAGCTAGAGCTCTGAGGTTCACCAATGGTGAGATTTTTGCTTTGGGATGACCCCCCCCCCCCTCTCTCTCTCGCCCCTGCACTTTGTAGGTAGCTGTATTCCGACTTCAACACGTGTTTTATTATGTCAGGACCAAGGTTTGATCTCATAAAAGGTCTCTTAACAAGTTTTTATATTAATTTGGTGAGAAGTCAAGGCACATGTCTATACTTTGGTGTATTGCTTTTATGCAGTACTGTGTCTGTTGTTTCTTAAATGACACAGAAAGGCAAAACTTGTTCTAGTAGGGAATTTTGTCTTCTTCTTCTTTGACCATTCAGACAGCAGCTGTTGTCCATCATAGGAGCGAAAATGCAGTGCGTGGCAGTAAAGCACCGGACAAGTCATCCAGGGCATCCGACTTCTGGTGGTTTTTTTTTTTTTTTTTTGGGGGGGGGGGGGTTGCTGTTTTCTTTCTTTTGTTATTTTTTTTTTTATAGATGCAGCAACATGACCAGGGAAGACAGAACAAGAACAGATTTTGTTGAAAGCACACTCCTGACTGTGTGAAAGCGTAGGAGACCTCTGTGCAGACTTCAGTTGCAATCCCTCATCACTGATTCCTCACTGGCTTTCATGGACAAACTCCCTTTTGAACAGAAATATGAACGCCAATCCCACCCATTTCCTTCCCTCCAACTCACCCACCTTTACCCCCATCCCCACCTTACCCTGACACCTGCCTAAACAAGTTACACTGCCTGTCTTCAACAGTATTCCCCAAAACAACAGTTCCATGTGGCCCACATGTGCATTCCAGGGACTCTGCTAATGGAAGTCACTGAAGAACACTGATCACCAGAGGTCCTCACAGCACGAGCCTGTTTCCAGTGAAAAGAAAAAGGTCAGGAACTCACAGTATGGACTCTGTGGAACTGCTGAGTCATCTGCAATTTCCCTTCACGTGCTGTCTATCAAAGCAGTGTAGCCAGTGGCGGGTTTTGTTCATGATTTCTTTGTCCAGTGCTCAAACAACAATTATTACTGTCTGTCATATCAGCAAAAATACATTGCCCTGCTATTAAGCATCTGACAAGTCAGGCCCTGCACATTGAACTTTGGCATGGGTGAGAATTGTTACCTTTTAAGTCTTTCTGGAATTAAAAGGTAGGAGAATGGACCAATAAGGCAGAAAACGAACAAAAAGGAAGTGACAGGAAGAAAAAAGGAACATGTAAGAAATGAAGAGAAGGATAGAAAAGAGGGAAATCCTAACACAGAAGTTCCAGAAAGTGGGGATGGTATCTATACTGACACACCCCTGGTATCCCCATAGGGAAACAGATTTATTTAAAATACAACCTTGATTGTGACAGACTGAAAGATCGTTCTTAGTCAAAATCAGTCTGTAGTTTCTCCTTGTTGGCGTTTCTCCTTGTTTCCAGTGAAAAGAAAAAGGTCAAGAACTCACAGCATGGACTCTGTGGAACTGCTGAGTCATCCACAACTGTCGCTCATGTGCTCCTTTTATCAAAGCATCGTAGCCAGTGGAGGTTCTCTCAATGACTTGACCGGTGGTTGTCCGGTTGTTGACCGGTTGTTGTCTGGTTGTTCTGTGGGTGGTCACTGTTTTTAAGTGGGTGTGTGCAGCTTCAGGGTAGTACACTGTTTTCAATTTGAGAACTACAACAAAACGTTATAGCCTGTAGACATGGAAGTAGAGAAAGAAGGAAATGAAGAAGAAGAAGAAGAAGAAGAAGAAGAAGAAGAAGAAGAAGAAAGAAAGAAAGAAAGAAAGAAAGAAAGAAAGAAAGAAAGAAAGAAAGAAAGAAAGAAAAGGAAGCAGCAGAAGAAGAAGTAACACAAACAAGAAAAAAGTACCCTACAAGAACATCTCAAGGAAATGCAAGGCCAACAAAATAATGTCATACAGCCTTAGTGGATGAAAAAAAACCCATGGAAAAGAAAACATATGAAAGCAACAATAACTAGACTCTCTCTCTCTCTCTCTCTCTCTCTCTCTCTCTCTCTCTCTCTCCTCTCTCTCTCTCTCTCTCTCTCTCTCTCTCTCTCTCTCTCTCTCTCTCTCTCTCCCGGTTATTATAGACCTATTTCAATATTACCAGTTCTTTCAAAGCCGTTAGAAAAACACATTTATCAGTGCCTTATGTCTCACATTTCAAAGCATAACTTACTTCATCCAAATCAGTCCGGCTTTAGAAAATATCATTCTTGCCATACAGCCCTGATTAGCCTCGTTGATGAATGGTTAAAAAATATCAACAATAACAAATTTACTGGTGTGCTACTCATTGACTTTGCAAAAGCCTTTGACGTCATAGATCACAACCTTTTAGTCCGTAAATTGAAACTATATAAAATTTCAGAAGATGCTTTGTCACTCGTAAAATCATTTCTTTCTAATCGAAACCACACTGTTTGGCTAAATAATGAACATTCTGAATTTCTTTCACAAAAATTTGGTGTTCCCCAAGGATCAGTATTAGGGCCTCTTCTCTTTCACTATATATCAATGATCTTCCTTTATCTGTTAAGAAAGGCATAACTGAACTTTTTGCTGATGACACCTCTATCTATTCTTCTCATTCTGACTTGAAACAGCTATCTCACTATATGCAAGAAAATGCCAATCAATTGCTGGAATGGACAAAACTTAATCATATGGCCCTAAATCATCAAAAAACAAAATACATGATAATTACATCTCGACAAAAACGCCAAAATATAACCTTTGTTTTGCCACCAATTTATATTGATAATAATGTTATTAAAGAAGTAGACACGCATAGACTCCTAGGAGTTACTATTGATAATGATCTTTCCTGGTCACCCCATATTGATTTTTTATACAAACGAATCTCTCAAAAGATATTTCAGCTCTCTAAAATCAAACACTTTCTTGATCTAGATTCTCGTAGACAGTTTTATTTTACTTATATTCAATCATTTATTGATTACGCCTCAACATTGTATGATGGATGTAGTGCTAATAGCTTAAAACCCCTTTTAAGAATCCATAAACGAGCTATTAAAGTGGTACTCTTAAAGCCTTCCACCTTGTCACCCCAAGACTATACTAAATTGGACATTCTCCCCCTAACTTACCATCTGGAATATAATAAAGCAATCATAATGTATCGCATAATGAATGGTCTTGCTCCATCTACCCTGGCTACTAGATTCCCAATTAATCAGTCAAGATACACCAATAATATAATAATTCCTAAACCAAGACTCGATCTTTATAAAACAAGTCTTTGCTACTCTGGAGGAATTGTTTGGAATTCTTTACCAAAAAATATTAAAGAGAAAAGTAGTATTGTATCTTTTAAGCATAACTATAAATCTTTCCTGTTTCAAAAAATGCGTCAAACATGCTCCTAAACTATAGTCGTTATCATTATTATACATGTTAAAAAATTGGGGCAACTGTTAGAATCACATTCTAAAAGAAATCAATCGGTAAAAAAAAACAGACGGCCAAACAAACAAACAAGCAAAGACGGAAACAGAAAGAACCACCAGCATCGACAAACTGTATTCATGATCTCAGGTCTCGTACATGTGTATTATGCTTCTGTATTATGATTATTGTATATTATGTTATAGTGATAATGTACTCTGACTGCTGTTGTTGTTGGGTTTTTTTTGTTGTTGTTGTTGCTGCTGGTTGTTGGGTTTTGTTTGTTTGTTTTTAAATCAATTTTTGTAATCACCTTTTTTCAGAATCTATTTTACATCATTCTAGCTAAAATTGTAATGCCATGTGCTCATAGATTCTTGTTTATATATAAGCCATGCTTTAAAGACTGGAAAGAGGTAGTCAGAGATGTGGGTTTATAACACGTCGATTTGTGTGTGTGTGTGTGTGTGTGTGTGTGTGTGTGTGTGTGTGTGTGTGTGTGTGTGTGTGTGTGTGTGTGTGTGTGTGTGTGTGTGTGTGTGTGTGCGTATGTGTGTGTGTGTCCGTGTGTGTGTGTGTGTTTACATCCCTCCCTCCCTCCTTCCCTCCCTCCTCTCTCTCTCTCTCTCTCTCTCTCTCTCTCTCTCTCTCTCTCTCTCTCTCTCTCTCTCTCTCTCTCTCTCTCTCTCTCTCTTTCATGAATCATTAAATTGATTTTTTTTCTGTACCCTTCGTATTTAGTATTTGCTTGTTCGTTTGAAATGATTTTCATTATCTATTTTCATATTGCGTACACCTTTTCATGTATATTTTGGGGGTTTTGCTTGCTTATGTTGTTTTGGGCGGTTTTTTTTTTTTTTTTTCTTTTTTTTTTTTTTTTTCTTTTTTTTTTCTTTCGGGGGGGGGGGGGGGGGGGGGGGTTGTTGTGTTGTTGTTTTTTTGGTGGTTTTTTGTTTTGTTTTTTTTTCAGAGGGGGGGTGGGGATGGAGGGGGGGGGGGGGGGGGCGAACGGTTGGGATCTTTTCTGAGGGCTGGATGTTAAAAAAGCAATTGTTGCTTATTCTATCACCCTCTTTGAATAAAAAAGTTTTCAAAGTTTTCAAAGTTTTTTCTCTCTCTCTCTCTCTGTCTCTCTCTCTCTCTCTCTCTCTCTGTCTCTCTCTCTCTCTGTCTCTCTCTCTGTCTCTCTCTCTCTGTCTCTCTCTCTGTCTCTCTCTCTCTCTGTCTCTCTCTCTCTCTGTCTCTCTCTCTGTCTCTCTCTCTGTCTCTCTCTCTCTCTCTCTCTCTCTCTCTCTCTCTCTCTCTCTCTCTCTCTCATAATTATTACATAAAACCACCACTTTCTTTTTCTTTGATGAACCTATCCTTTAAAAAGAATTCGAAAGTTAAACAAACCATGACTATTGTTAATTCTGCCAGGCTAACCAAGCCACGCGTCTGTCTGCTCACGCACCTCCTGTTCCAACACACACTAACACACCATTCACCAGCCTCTCCCCCAACCCCACTTCACCCCACCATCGTCACTAAGCCAGGGCCTCCCAGACCCATCACGAACTTTCACCTCTTTCTCACCTTTACACGATGACAGAGATGTCGTTAAGGGGTGTGCTGTTGTAAACTGGTCCAACTCCACAGAGATAAAGAACTCCTGTCTCAGGCCTAGAAGCTTCATGTCACAAGCTGCGTATTGATCAAGTAGTCGTGGTTCGTTCACGGTACAATCCCGAAATCGGATATGTCCGCTGGGACTATGATACAATCGACTCAAACCAGTATGTACAGTATTTGGTATAAGACATGTATGTGTTCAGCTTAGAAAGAATCCCTCTCGACCACGGTTTCAACGGCTCTTGATATTACTCTTTGCTGATGTCACAGTTCATTGTCTTCCATTCCCGTCAAACCTTTTTTTCTGATAAAATCCGAATGAACTTTATATGATTATGTTTGCAGTCCTAACTGAGTTTTCATTTAAGGAAATATCTTTTTACTACAATTGTTTTGGATCGTGATTGAATTTCTGTCGATATAAAGACAACGCACTAAGCAGTTGAAAAATAATGTCTGGTCACTTAAGGACTGGGTTCACGCATTGGAAACCTTGTACCAATTAACAACAACAAAACCACTTAGCGACACTACAGCATACTCTCCAGCTGCAAGTTCCCCCACCTCCCTACTCCCACTACCCCCATCCAACCCCTCTCACGCCGTGAGGCCTCCTTGGGAGAGAGAGAGAGAGAGAGAGAGAGAGAGAGAGAGAGAGAGAGAGAGAGAGAGAGAGAGAGAGAGAGAGAGAGAGCAGGGTCGGTAATTAGGCACAGTTCAGGGGACTTCTTCGTCGACCCGTCATTTCCGGTGGCCATCTTGCCCGGAAGTCCAGGGGCCCAGGGCATGGCACAGCATGGCACAGCATGGTGGGGGGTAGGAAGGAGCAGCGGAGGGAGGGCCCGTCAGGGCTGACTGACAGGCGTGGGGAAGGGGCTGGCCAGGGTGGTCCCTGAAGATGTGTGGCACAGCCTTTGTCTTCAGACAGCCCCGCCACGCAATGCCGCCCCCTTCCCCCCCTCACACACACACACACACCACACACACCCTCATTGACCTTTCCACGCTTTGGCTACACTACACACACTCCTGTTTTGTAGTATCTTCTATATCATAAAGTGATAGTCTAGTTGGGAACAAAAATTGTGCTTATTTTCACGACCTTTTATACGCTTTGGTTACACTACACTCCTGCTTTAGCTTGCGGGATCATGTTGTATCTTTTACAGAGATAGTGTTAATCGGAAAAAAAATTGAGCTGCAGATCATGGCCGTTTCTATGCTTTGGCTACAATTCACTCCTGCTTTTGCTTGTGCGACATATTATAGTATTTTCTTATATTACGGAGAAATGTTAGTCAAGAAAATGTAGTGCTATTCAGGAAAATGTGCGCTTATTTTCAGATTTTCTTAAAGTACAAAAAATGCACTTGTTTTGGGGGATTAAGGTCGCAGATCAATATGCCAGATACTCACGAGAAAGGTGGAGATAATCATCAGATGAGGATTGCTTGTGTTTCTACAGTGCTGACCCCTAGGCATGCATATTGTAGTTAAGAAGCTAGCAGACAGCCGAGGGCTGAGGGGATATGCAGTGCTTGCTAAAATGAAAGAAAATTTCAAACTTACCAGTTTTGTGCACAATCACATCAGTTTTGAGTCAGAAACTGATGTTTCACCAAAAGCTTTTTAAAAAAAGTTATATTAATGTCTTAGTACATGCGGTATGAAAGCAATTTTCTTTTTTTAATTTTTTTTGGCGATGGCACGATGAAAAAAGGGGTGTGTAAACTTAATCTCTCAATGAAGATCGTTTTGACTTGACCCCAGTGATGACTAGGAAAACAGAAGGAACAGTGACAGAATCTGAAGCAGGGGTGTGGCCTTTCCCTCTACTCCACCACTACTACTACTACTTACCACTACTACTACTACTACTACTATACTACTACTACTACTACTACTACTACTACTACTACTACTACTACTACTACTACTACTACTGCAGGAGCTAGTCTGCTACCACTGGGGGCAGGCATACCAGGCTGCCAGCCCCCCTCAAGGGAGGGTCCTTCCCTCCACTCCTCTCTTCTCTTCTCTTCTCTCCTGAGGGCTGGAACACTTTAGGGGTTACCCTAGGCCCTAGGGAGAGATGAAGTGAGGGGCCGGTACTGTCGGAGAATTAGCGAGTGTTGGCCTGGAGGTGTCAGCTTACTGTAGGCTGGCTTATGTTTGAACGTGGAATTGCTGAGATTGTTTGTAGGTGGTGGGGCGGGGATGTAGTCTGGTTTGCGTCGGAGTTTGTGTAATTTTCTTGGATATTTTGGAGGGTGAGGGGATGGGGTTGTAGTGTAGTACGATGGTAGTGTTTTGGGCGTTTGAGTGTCTGAATGTAAAAGCGCGCGCGCGCGCGCGCGTGTGCGTGTGTGTAGATTATGTATGTTGTGTAGGCTTTGATTAAATCGTTAGTTGCACTTAAGTTGCTGAATTTATGTTCTGCGGTTGTTGTTGGTTTTTTCCCCTCAATGATAAACTTGTATCATTCTTCATTGTAAACAGATTGAAATAATTCAATCGTCAGCTAACAAGGTTAGGTAAGGTCAGGTGTTCCATCATCGCTGTCGAACATCAGGGTCGCCATCTCTCTCTGTCTCTGCTCAGTTCTACCATCTCCTCTAGCCCTCCCAGACCACTGATGTCAGTGATGTTGGCAATATAGGATGTCGGTGGTCTGCCTCTTTTCCTCCTCCCCTCAACCTTACCTTGGAGAATTGGTGTTATAGTCTAGCTAAGAAAATGCGACACGATAGCTTGCCATTCAATACAACTTGAGATTAAAAAGATAGTGGCAATCTTGATTCCACTGAAAAAGCCGATGACACAATAACGCACTAGCGTCCAGTAACCAGTTCAGGATAAGTATACTATAGGCAATTCTTTCAATTTGGGTGGAATACCAAGGTCCCGAAATGTTTTATATCATTATCAGTGGAAAGGGCAGGGGGGTCAGAATGGCTACAGCGTTGTGCTTGCTATTTGACGGCCGGGGTAGGCTTATATATCACGCCATCACTGAGACACAGGTTCAAGGACACTTTTCCTCTAGAGTTAATACCAGTACTGGCTTCACTCGCCAGAAAGTCCTTCAGATGAGACTATAAACCGAGGCCCTGTATGAAAACGCACGCAGAACATCTTTCTTACACGTGGAAACCCGTTTTGCCTTTTGGAAGAGTAGACTATCCGTGCCGGTAAGAGTGGATGACTAAAGATATCTCATGAATTTCTTAAAACAGTCATAACAACAAAAAAGAACAACACACACACATACACACACGCGCGCGTGCGCGCCCACACTGATGTCGTAGACCTATTTTATACATCACCCCCGAAATCGGAATGCAGCTACCTTAGTGGTTGGCAAAAACGATCCCATGCGCAAAACAATCTCATCCTTGATAAACCTTGGAGCTCTAACCGAAAAATATATTTAAAATATCATTATTACAGATTGAAAGACAGTTTCAGTGTTGTTTATGTAGACGCACAATAAATGGACCCTCTTCAATTTAGTTTAGATAACAACAGCGAATTGTACTGAATTGCACAACATGGTTTGTTTTCTTTAATCAAAATAATATATTTTTTTATAATGCTACACATTCTCCGGCTTCCAAAAAGAAGAAATCTAAACTAATGAAGACCTAGTAAAATTCTGACGGGGAAATTGATAGCGTGGACGCTAACACCGACAAGAGCAAAAGCACCCATCTAGAAAACGAGCTTCCTCTTTCACCGGAACTCCCTTTCTTGCCACGCATGCGCACAATGCTTTTCCCGAGAAAAGTTTCCGGTCCAGTCATCTCTTTTTGTCCAGCAGCCCATGCAGTTATAATATGAAGCGAGGACAGAGAGCAGCCGAGCATTCAAGATGACAGGCCTTCCCCTCCTCTTTCTTCAGGTAGGTCAAGGATGAAGGCTTTCAGAACGATAGCTGACTACAGCATGTAATAATTGCGAGATTATTTGAATTTCCCGGGGTATTGTTACGTGCTGGAAAGGTGAATGGCAATTTGTCTTGTCTTCTTTATGTCAAGATGGATAGATCTATACTATCATTCTTATCAGAAGTGCTTCTGGAACGCCGAACACTACTACTGGAAAAATGCAAATTCTCAAACTGCTTTATTAGAGCTTCTTGCAAGTATGTCACACAGTAACGGTAGCAGCAGCAGAAAGTGCAGTAATGGGATTCTAAAGGCGCTAGCATAGCACAGGTAAACATTAGTAGTGGCTGTAATGATAGGAATAGTTAGCATTTGATAATATAGTAGTAGTAGCAACAGCAGCAACTAGTAATGGTTGTAAATGGAGTAGTAGTAGTAGTATAGTAGTAGTAGTAGTAGTAGTAGTAGTAGTAGTAGTAGTAGTAGTAGTAGTAGTGTGGTAGTAGTAGTAGTAGTAGTAGTAGTAGTAGTAGTAGTAGTAGTAGTAGTAGTAGTAGTAGTCGTAGTAGTAGTAGTAGTCGTAGTAGTAGTCATCGTCGTCGTCGTCGTCGTCGTCGTAGTAGTAGTAGTAGTAGTAGTAGTAGTAGTAGTAGTAGTAGTAGTAGTAGTAGTAGTAGTCGTAGTAGTAGTAGTAGTAGTAGTAGTAGTAGTAGTCGTAGTAGTAGTAGTAGTAGTAGTAGTAGTAGTCGTAGTAGTAGAGATGTTTCACTATCAGCTTTGTATAAGCGATCTAAAGAACCATGATGTTTAGTCACTGTTCCCCGTGGGGATGCCGGGGGGGGAGGGGGGGGGGTCTGTCAGCATAAATAGCATCCCCACCTTCTGCAGGTTCTGTGTTGGGAATGTTCCTATTGTGTACGGTCCATCTCTGTTTCAGCCTGGCTCCTTTTCTTCCTGTCTTGTCAAGTGTCTGTCTTCTTGGTCCATTCTTCTGCCTTTCTTCCAAAAAGATTTAAAAAGATAAGTTCTCTCTTATGCCTGAGGCAGATGTGCTGGGCCTGACTTGTCAGGCACTTCACGGTGGCGTGACGCATTTCTGCTCATATAGCAGACGACAATAGTTGCTGTCTGTTTTACGACGACGACGACAACGACGGAGAAGATGTAGAAGAAGAAGAAGAAGAAGAAGAAGAAGAAGAAGAGAAGAAGAAGAAGAAGAAGAAGAAGAAGAAAGTCAGCATTAATGATTCATCCTGTGATGAAGAAATGCACAAGAGAGACAGCTGACCACAAAGACTGTGTGCTAGGATAGCCTGTTCTCATTTTCCCCTTTTCTCTTTTTCGTTCCTCAACGAGATCTCCGAGGTTCACCAATAATGCGATTTTGCATATGCGACCCTTTTTACTGACCATGAGGGTAGCCGTATTTCGACCTTGGAGGTGTATGCTGGGTATGTTCGTGTTTCCGTAACCCACCAAAAGCCAACAGTAATAATTTTAGCTTAAAATCATCGTGTATAATTTATTTGGTAATTTTTTGTGATATTGTTTGCTTATTTTTGGTAATAGTCACACATTAAGCGTTTCCCAGACGTCTCTTAGAAACTAAAACTCTTCCAAAGTGAAAAACGAATCTGCAAAATTCACATGGTGCGTCATTTCAAGAGGGGGGGGGGGAGGGGGTGAAGAAAGGGCGTGGAGGGAGGGGTGGAGGAGGGTTGATTACTCTCTCCTTTCTTTTCTGTCTCCCCCTCCTCCTCCTCCTCCTTCCTTCACCAACATCCCTACTCATTCATTTTCTGCGGGTTCGTGATGACAGTGGTACGCCATCTTGAGGGCCAGCCACACCCAACTCAATTAGCACCTCCGCGCCACCTGACGGCCACAGACGCCAAGTGCGACAACTCTGGCGCCAGGCAGTAATGGGAGGAGGAGTTGTCTCCCCACCCCGAGGACCTGCAGTCCAGATGTCGTCATGGAGACAGATGACGCTCCGCACAGCGACACAGGACACAGCGAGGTGTAAAGCAAAGGATGGGGGCTGAAGTATGACAATTAGGGGCAAAGAGAAACAACGAGGAGCAGTTGTGTGAATGATTCCAGGAATGAAGGAGAGAAAGTGTAACCTCTGTTCAGGACACCCTTCTGTCTCTAATACACCTTGCTTTGCTTTGGGCTTTGTTGTTGTGGTTATTGCTGCTGCTGCTGCTGCTATTGTTTTTGTTGGTGCTGCTGCTACTGCTGCTGCTGCTGCTACTGCTGTTACTGTCGCTGTTGTTGCTATTGTTGTTGCTGCTGTTGTTGCAATAGTGTGCTATAGTTTAGTAAAACATAATTATGTGAACATAGCGCAAAGAATCTTTCTTTTAATTAAAAAAATATTGATATGCAAAGGTTTGTGCACGATGCTGTGCACAGCCCCCACCCCCACCACGGCCAACAAACCTTAACAAAACAAAACATAAGGAAAGAGGGGAAAAAGTTTTGATGGTTTGTAAAAATTCCAGAAAGTAAAACACAAACATGTAGCCAGTTTATTGCAGTTGATCTTCACCCATAACAACTGAAGGAACAGGAGTGTATCTAGAATGCTAGATCCAGACTTGTTTCATAGGTCTTAGCATTTCCTCATCTTGATGCCTATAACCTCAGAAGTAGAACTAAAAGGTCAAAAGTCTGTACATAACCATAACCACGGATAAAGGGCTCTGAAGCCTGTACTTTGCTACTGCATTGCACCATTTTCATCAAGTTCGGCTTCGTACAGAGCAAAAGGTGATTTTCCCCTCAGGCGATTATTCAGTTTTCACGGTTGTTCAGTCTCAAGGCAAAGATATGATGAAGAGATGAAGCAGACAAAATGGACACAGAGAAAGATAGGTGAAGGACTGAACAAAGCACAAGGAATCACAAGGAAAAAAAGTGAGAAAAAAGTCTACCGAACAAATGAACGAGTTATTGACATCTCTTTTCAATGTTTTCTAATAGTGCTTACATCACGTAACCCCGATGCTGCAGTGCGGCTACCTTCATTGTGGATGGACAAAACAGTCGATCGCATTCACAACAGTTCTTTCTTGGTGAACCTCCACACTCTGGCCGAGGAGCACACCACAACAAAATGTAAAAACTGGACATTACCAAAACAGTCATTCTGAGCAAGTTCTCTTGATATCTATTAATTCAGTTATCCCCATCCCCAGCTGGACAGGAAGGCGGACGGTCGCATACGCAAAAATCTCACCCTTGGTAAACCTCGAAGCTCTAGCCCAGGACCGAAAAAAAAGAAAAATATACAGAACACATCCATTCATTCTGGTTCATATCATTCAATCATCTTGACATAAAACCAACCCACAGCCGGTCAGCAGAAAACAAAACGGCAACAACGCTGGAGCAGATCAATCAACGTCCAGAGGGCTGGCCATCTCTTCAGTAAGATGATGCTGGCCTTGACTTGCACCCAGAACAAAAAACCAACAGACATCCTGCCAGGACTTCCAATCGTCTTCAAGCTCACTCATCCGTTCTTGTGTCGGAAGCGATGGCAGAATCTGCGAGAGAACAGGTCTGCAAGGCTGGGAATGGGCAGGGAAGCAGACACACCAGCTCTGAGAATCACTCCTATGTCGCGTGTCGGCACGTCAGCTCTGCTGCTGTGTCAGCGACACATGGTTTGTGGGCATTAGGCTCAAACCTCGCTTTCAGATGTAAAAAAAAATGATGTTCATTTTTATGGCCGTTTCCCGGTTAATTTGTCTGTTTGTTTTGTTTGTTTCTTTTGTTTTGTTTGTTTGTTTACTTTGTCCTTATGATGAGATGGTGAAGTGGGCGGAAGTGTTGCTATTGGGCGTTTCCCAGCTGAACACCCCGGGGATCACCCAGATGATGCACTCTGTCTTGCCCATCACACAGGGAATCACTGGGGGAACGACACAGGATGACAAATTCGCGTGTTTGCCCCTTTCAAAGTACTTTGCCATGTCGACAGCCGCACTCTGATTCCAGACTTGGTTTTTCTGCTTTACGGCTGAGCACAGGCTGTTATGCTTAGGGCTGGTCAGGGCTGAAGACATGTCTGTACCTACCATTTTAAAGCAGGATCATTATTTTGATATATTGTTGTACCTTGGTGATATCTGCACAAAACATTTTAAAGCAGGATCATTATTTTGATATATTATTGTACCTTGGCGATATATGCACACAAATTTTTTACAGCATGATCATTATTTCGATAAAATGTATCTCGGCACTTAGCTTCCATTAAAGCTGACAAAGTTTCCTCCAGGGCCTGGAGAAGGTCAAGTGGCAGGTAGCTCAGGAAGACAGCATGCAGCGGCCTGTGCAGAGACGGGGAATGGACCTCAGTATTCTCCTCTTCGCTGTCAACGTTTAGACAGCAACTCCTGTTGCCTCATACTGTTTCCCTCTCAGGGGATCATGTCTAAACACCACACTAGTGTGCATACTGTTTCCCACTCAGGGGATCATGTCTAAACACCACACTAGTGTGCATACTTAAAGGCATCCGCTCCAACCAGCTTCAATCAGCCCATTCCCAAACGGCGGAACCGAGTTTTAACGAGTGTGTAAAAATGTTCTGCATGTATTCACACACGGTTCATCGGTTATCGCCTCATCCAGGAGGACTTTAGGGGATGTGAAGCTGGTACTGATGTTAACTCCATGGGGAAATCCCAGAATATGAGTGCGTCAGTGGCGGCTCGATCCCGGATACCGTCAGATGACAGGCACAACGCTGTGACCACTGGGCTGTCTCCTCCACCGCTAGAAAGTGACCGCCTCCTGCCCAGCATTCAGACTCTGCCATGATGTGTTATTCCGAGGGATCAGGAACTTGAAGAAATTGCATAGACACCTGATACACGGTACAGCAAATCCCTGCAGCAAGGCTGGGTGCATTTGGCGTGTGTGCACGTGAGCACGACTGCTGTGTGATGGACAGGTGTTTTCTGGTCCAGTAGATCTGCTGTATCGTCAGAACATGCAACCATTCAAGTGACTGGTTCCATCACTGACTCGGCTTTTTATCTCTTGGACAGTTGAGTGACAGCTTGAGGCTGACCGAAGAAGATTCACATGCGAATCTAAAAAGTGTCATGCCGCAGAGGGCTGACAAACTTTGAAAAGATACCATCAAGAGCACTATGAGTATGGCCATGTCGTATGATTTTTTTAAAAAGTAAAGCTAAAGAAGAATAAGAGCTGCACACCTTAAAGGCGACACCAGACTACTAAAGGAATAAGCATGTAGAAAATTACCATATTACATGGATACAAACTATGATTTTATTAATAATTCCACTGATAAACAAACACAACCCTTTAACAAGGAGAAAGAAAGGGGGAAAACTTAACAAATTCCACAAGCAAGAAGAGTCACTCTACCGGTCATAATCACCCGTGACCCACATTTCCGCGCCAAGATTTTCCAACTGTCCCCCCCCCCCCCAAATCTCAGTTATGAACACCACCTCATTTTCTTTCTTTCCAGCAAGTAGTGCAGAGCATAACGAGAGCAAGTAGTGCAGAGCATAACGAGAGCAAGTAGTGCAGAGCATAACGAGAGCAAGTAGTGCTGAGCATAACGAGAGCAAGCAGTGCTGAGCATAACGAGAGCAAGCAGTGCTGAGCATAACGAGAGCAAGAGGATCATGGGAACCAGGAATCACCACACAACACAGGCTGGCATTTCCAGCAACTACAGTGCACAGAGAAAGAGGGGAACTGGCTTTAACTGTCATCTTATACGTTCCAACCTTCGCCATCCGCTGCTCGATCTGTCAGCATCAATCTGCATCCCCAGCCCTGTGCAATAACCAAATCACACCCAGCGGCAGACAGCGCAAGACAGGAAAATCACAGTGCAACAGGAGTAGCATTGTTGGCATGCCAGACATGGAAAACTAACGAGATCAACATTGCTGGGGAGATAATCTGCAGGAGAAGACAGCTTGATTGTGGAGGGGTGTGCAGTGGATTTGCAACAGGCTGGTTTGGATGAAAATGGTGTCATCTTGTTTCGAAGAACAGTCCTTGTTCGTTTGTTAAAAGCAACAAGATTTGTATGGAACCTGATGAACAAAGATGCAAAGGGCAAGCTGTCTAGTTTGATATAAGAATAACTTTAATTAGTGTCTTGATGGAGCGCACATTCTGAGTGACCCCCAGGGTATACTGGTGGAAAATGCATAACAACAACAGCAGCAGCAGCAGCAGCAGCAGCAACAACACTGTCTTGTAAATTTGTCACGTTCACTAGTTCTGCAATCAGCTAAACTCTAGTTCATCCTTAAAGCAACAAGGGGGACATTATGAAACACACCAGGCCATTATTTATTAAAATGGATGACAGATCCTTTGCTTTATTTTCGGCATTCACTGCCAGGTGAATGGTACCTCATGTGTACGGAGATTGGAATTGTTGCACCTGCATACAACTTTCAGTTTTAACAGATATCTCTGCTTGATATTTGGATCGATCTTCCTGAAGAAAGCATGTCGTTACAGGAGCAGTCCTTTCACCATTTAGAAAATAAAAATGTTTTCCTATCTGCATGTAGACTCTAGATATTTTTCACTGCAAGACTGGCATTTTCTACAGAATTTTGCTAGAGACATCTATCTTTTCTTTACTGTCAGTGTTTTATTTATGTTCGCCTAACGCATGTTGCACATGGAACCTCGGTTCATCATCTCATTTGAAAAACTAGCACCAAGACCTCCCTCCATTCATGGTCTTGTAGATAGATGAGTGTGTGTTGGGGGGGGATTCAGATGGGGATTAAACAGGAGACCTCGGGGTTTTTTTTTGTTTGTTTTTTGTTTTCTTTTACTGGTGCTTACCTTTAGACCACTGATCCACCTAGACCACATTTTCAGTATGAGTTTTTCCCAGGACACAGGCCTTGCAAATAATTACACTACTACTACTACTATACTACTACTACTACTACTACTACTACTACTACTACTACTACTACTACTACTACTACTACTGCTACTGCTGCTGCTGCCGCTGGTGCTGCCGCTGCTGCTGCTGATGACGACGAAGACGATCATCATCATCATCATCATCATCAGCAGCAGCAGCAGCAGCAGCAGCAGCAGCAGCAGCAGCAGCAACAGCAACAATTTCATCACCATCATAACTAATAAGTCTTAGGTATCCTGCCGCCAAAATACTCAACCCCCAAAAGTGACATTACAACGACTCCTAATTATTGACCTCCATCCATCCATCCATCCATCCATCCATCCATCCATCCATCCATCCATCCATCCATCCACCCATCCACCATCCTTTACCCATCCACCCATCCACCCACCCATCCACCCATCCACCCATCCATCCACCACCATCCATCCACCCACCATCCACCCACCACCATCCATCCATCCATCCATCCATCCACCCATCCACCCATCCATTATATCCATCCATCCATCCATCCATCCATCCATCCATCCATCCATCCATCCATCCATCCATCCATCATCCATCCATCCATTCATGCATCCAGATAGATCAGGGTTGGCCCTGTTCTCACCCAGCGTGTAGCCAGGCCTAACCCTGCAGTGTGATCCAGCGGTGTTAGTTAATACCAAGGCAGGGAGCCAAGTCATCCCATTACATGAAGACTAAGAACAGATCCCCATGACAAGTTGCAAAGATCACCGTCACTGCCCTGTAAAGCGCTTTACCAGCCTGAAGGTCTGGCATTTTCAGTGACGTGGCCAGGCCTGGCTACCCCTCTCCTGGATAAGGCTGGAGGGGAGGGGGTGGGGGGAGGTGTGGAGTGTAAAGTGGTTCTGGTTCCTCTCCCTGTCATTGGCGGGGAGGGGGGCTGCTCGCAGGGGGCAGCACCCAATATTGAATTACTGGTTCCAACTGCCTCCAGTGGAATGTCCCTCATAGCAAGACTCTAACGAGCTCTGAGCATATTCCGCAGTCGTTGACACCACCTCATTCATTCACAATTCGCACAGAGCAATGATCTCAGAAGTTTTTTTTTTTTTTTTTCTGAAATCGTTTCCCTGCTGGGGAAAAAATTGTCAGCTTAATGCAAAGTCGGGAGTTTTGTTTCCATTTCAAAGGGCATCCATTTCCCAATGACTCATCACTGACTTTCTGCCCAACGGGAGTCTGGCATCCATCTTTCTGATTTTTTCTGGTTTTGTTTTGTCTTCTGGACTCTAGGCAGCAGCAGTCGACTGTTGAACATTTGAAACAAACATGCAAGCAAACAATCAAAGAAACGAACAAACAAACACGTATATGTTGACGGCCTAATGATTCTGATGTGCGCGCCCATACTTGGGTGTTTTTATGCATGAGCGTTCAAACCCGGATGAAAAAACAAAGTAAAGTTGTGGGGAAATGGTTGTTTAGGTCTGTGTTATTGATCTGTGCTATTTTTGTGTAGTTTTCTTTTTTCTTTTTGTTTTTTTTTTCACTTACTTTTGTTGCTGTTATTTTTGTGTTTACCACTTGAAAGTTTTTGGGTATGCTTGCTTTTGACCCACATAAATTTTTCGTGCTTTTGAGATATAAAAGAATTGATATTAGTATTTGTATTTTTTACGATGACAAAGGCTGTTTCGGTGGTATTTATTATCTGACTGTCTTTCTAAGAGAACGGATGATTGCCAGAGTGATGGATATGATGTTTTCCTAGGGACAGACGAAGATGTTTCAGCTACTATTAACATCGGCATAGATAGACACACATAGGCTCAGACAGACACACATACACACACACAGACACACACAGACACAGACACACAGAAAAACACAGGCACAGACACAGACACACAGAAAAACACAGACACAGACACACACACACACACACACACACACACACACACACACACACACACACACACACACACACACGCACGCGCGCGCGCGCGCGCGCGCGCGCACAATCTGTTTATCTACACTTGTTGCTCGCGATCATTACCTGATGCTAATGTAACGTAAACAAGTTAGGGCCTTTCAAATTGAGTGATCCAATCATTGCTTATTCTTCAAGGAGACTAGGGATGAACAAAAGAGAAAAGATTGCATTAAATTGAATTAAATTGAATTGAATCATTCCACTTTTGTTTATCCCTAGGCTTCTTGGTAGTCGCTTCTCCTAGTTCTTCTTCGCGTTCTCCATTTATAGTTGTACTCGGTTATTCCTTTCTGCTTTCAGTCAGCATACCAGGGAGAGAATATTGGAAACCTCTCTGTCTGTCTGTCTGTCTGTTTTAATTTAATCTTTTTAATCTTTTATATCGAGGATGTCTGTCTGTCTGTCTCTTTCTCTTTCTCTCACACTCTGTTTTATGTGCGTGTGTGTATAATTATGTGTGTATCTGTCTGTCTGTCTGTCTGTCGTTCTGCCCCTCTCTCTCTCTCTCTCTCTCTCTCTCTCTCTCGGGGGGGTCGAAATAGGGAAGCTGAGTGGTGGACGTGCTTGCCTTCTCTCTGTGAAATATGTCAATTTGTGACAGTTCCAGTTGCAACATTACAAATATTTTTTGAATGTGTGTACATAGTGACTGTGACCATTCAATCGTGTCAAGAGTCTGCTGATAAGGTCAGTGAATATACCCGATTTATGTACTTGAAAAACTACATGATGAAAAGAAGAAAATGAATATTGACAGTCTAGTGAAAATAGTTCAGCCCTGTTTTGCAACATACACTTTTTTTCTCCCCCTTTCGGCACGTGAATTATGTGGGCTGGCAGTGTGTCACCTGTGTTGTTGCTGTGTATGGGGGGTTTCCCCTCTAACCTGTCAACATTACCTCTGCCGTCATTGACCTTTAACCTGTGTAGAGGACAGCAAGCATAGGCGCTTGATAAGTTTCATCAATCATGACTTCAGTGCCTCAAGGTAACTTTTTCCACTTTTTGGAGTGGCATTTTATACATATGCAGCAAGGACTACAGTCCCATCTAAATGGAATAAGAAATGACATTGATGAAAAATTTGGTACTTTAGAGGACAAAATATCTCAGTTCTTTGCTGAAGTAAGTCAACTTAAAGAAACAGTCCGATCAAATAGTGAAGACATAATAGAGCTGAAAGAGGACAGGACCACCATTATAGAGAGATTAGATTCTCTGGAGAACAAACTAGAGACAAGTGAACAGGATGCAAAAGCTCTAAATCTCAGATTCATAAATCTACATGAGCTTGACTGGGAAGACGAGTACAGTACTGTTCAACTTGTTGTGGACATTTTGAATCAGCACTCTAAATCACCCAGTTGGCAAAGTGAAGACATTGCCAGAGCATTTCGCCTTGGAAGACCACGCTCAAGGAGGGAAGGCCCTCGACCAATACTGGTACAGTTTTGTCGATGGGCAGACAAAATGACAGTTCTATGTGATAAAGAACTAAGAGACAGTTTAAGAGCTGATGACATCCGTGTGGCCACTGACCTGACTACACGTCAGAGGTCTATGCTGGACTTTCACAGGGGACAAGGAAAAATTGCCTATATCCACAGTGGGAGGCTGCATGTCCGGGACAAACAGCAGCCTTTTTCCTACAGGGGCAGCGGCACTGAAGGCCGTCAGTCTTCTCACTCCTGGTGGAGTGAGGAACGCCTGGAGGGGAGGACCCGACACATTGGCAGCCAGCAAGCTGAATGGAGAAGGAAGCCGCAGCGCACTTTCCAGCCAGGAAGCCGCCACTCCAGAGGTGCCGAGGACAGTGGTGACCCTCGCAGCCACTACGAAAATGGCAGAAGGAGCTGGACGCGAGAGCCTGGCTACATGAGGTACCACCAGGCAACCTTCAGACCCAGGGTGGAAGGTAAAACCAGACGTGGGTCAGACTCCCTGGAATGTGACGGGAATGAACCTGTACCTGTTGTACCTGGTTCATGGTCATACAGGGATGCGCTGAAGCATGGTGAACCACGGGAGCAGAGGTCCTCAGATCATGGACAAAGAAGTGGGGATTATAGAAGGCAGGTAATGTTAAAAGACTTTAACAGACAGTCACATGCAGCAGGGCCAAAAACAAAGAGAGGAAATAACAGAAATACAGGGGGGTCACAAAGGAGTGTGTTTTACAGGGAGGACAATGTACACCGTGGTGGACAAAACAAGGCAAGGACCAGTTTGCCTCACACAGAAAACAGTGACACTACTGACATTGACTCTGACAAAGAAGAAAACTTAAATACTGACAGCCAGGAAGAAACAAGACTCAAGACTGTTGTTGAGAATGGTAGCAGGTTAGAAGGTGATAATTTAACTCCACAGCATGATTTTGTGTGTGCAGACCGTGATACTGTGGGTGAATGTACAATGACCTCAACACAGAGAGAAGATAGTACTGAAACACATCTTTCACAGGGTTCAGAACAGCTTGAGAAAGAGCAAAGCTTTGCCCGACACGACGTAGCAGATCACACCTCACAAAGTACTGAGCAGCTTGACATGGAGTTGAACACTGACAAAGATGACATGACGGACAGACCTGAAAATGAAAATTTACTTCTACACAGTACATCTAGGCAAGAGATGCCAGCAGACAGACTGACAGATGTACAGGACATGAAACAGTCACTGGATGGAGAAATAAGTCAGACTGTACAGAACCAGTCATCATCTCACAGCCTGCGTCCAAGACGCGCTGTGTCTGGTTCGCGTGCCCAGAGCAACAACAACCGCTCTAAAGCTATAAGATCAAGCAGCCAGAGCAACATCATTGACTCTTTCAAAAGGGTTGACTCTGGAAGGCTCAGTAATTACAAAAGACATGCACAGCCAAACGAACCTCTGACCAGAAAAGGCAGTACAACAGGGGCTAATAAATAGGAATCCGGCCAGGCCACAGTACATGGTACTAAACCCCCAAACAAAGAAAAGGGGAGTCATTACAGTAGCAAACAGGACATGTTACCATCTGGGATGCATGCACAACAAACTGTAAATAGTGTAAATATAAAAGAAGTGAAATTTTTTAACTATAATGTGAATGGATTGTTACAAAAGCTAGAAAATAATGACTTCATAAATTTTGTGACATCTTATGATTTTGTTTGTTTAACTGAAACTTTTGTTGCCTTTGATTTTGAATCAGTTTTGTTCAAAGATTTTGAAATATTTACTTCAAAAGCCAAAAAACTTTCATACCAAGGGAGATACTCAGGTGGTGTCATTGTAATGGTCAGGAAACGTTTTGCCGATTTTATTACTCGCATAAAGATAGAACAGGAGAACACGGTTGTTTTAAATATTAGTAAAGAGCTATTTTGTACAATGAAAAATATTATGTTTATTTGTTCATATATCCCACCTTGTGACTCTGGATTTTGGAAGACTCAGCACGGGGTCTATGGCATTGAACTTTTGGAGCAATGTTTAACAGATCTGCATGATTCATATGGAGATAACCTCATTCTGTTATGTGGTGATCTGAATGCACGCACTGCACAGAAAAACTACTATTATAATGGAGATGATGATGTTTATGAGCAAACAGTACTCCCAGATAATAACCAGTATCCAAGACAATCGCAGGACAGTTCAATAAACAGTTTTGGTGAGCAGTTGATAGAGCTTTGTATATATATTTGATTGTCTTATATTAAATGGTTTGTGTGAACCAGGCTTTGATGATGGGTGCACATATATTGGACTTTCTGGGGACAGTATGTTGGATTATTTTATTGTGTCAGTTGAACTTTTTTCCTCAAATTGTGTTACAGTTTTGTCTATTTTGAACAATGTAGATTCAGACCACTTACCAGTCACTATGCATTTACAATCTAAGGGAATGAATGCTATTTGCTTTACTGGAACAGAACAAAATGAAAATGTGATGTCAGGAAAATTTATATGGAATGAGGCATATGAGAATGATTTTGTCAAAACCTGGGAGAGTAGAGATATCCAAAACAGAATGATGCTTGCTACAGCAAGCATAGATAGTGATGTTGATAATGCATTGGAAATTTTTGTCCACTGCCTAAAAGATTCAAGTAAATGTATGTTTAAGCAGTTTTACCCTAAAAGAAAGAAAAAATCAGAGTGGTTCGATGGTGAATGTAACAAAACAAAAAAGGAAGCAAGGACAAAATTAAACCATTTTAGAAAAACAAGGAAAGAAGAAGATAGAATTGCATATGTTGAAGTTAGGAAAAGGTATAAACTACTACTAAAGAAGAAAAGGCAAGCTTTTAGAAAGCAAAAAGCTGACATGTTAGCAAGGGAAATTCTCAGTCCTTCACGTTTCTGGAAGGA
>CM060318.1:89093086-89108086 GCA_030674155.1 Stramonita haemastoma | reverse complement strand
AACAATGCTTCTCTGAATATTCAAATGTCCATGGCAATGATCCTCCACCTAGTGAAAACAAGCTTATAGACACAGCTGATGTCATTCAAAAGCGGTTTTGGTGCCATGAACCAGAACTTGTGGTCTGGCGCAATGTTCTACTCTATCGTTACTCCTCCCTTGAAGACAGTGCAATAAAACTACAAGTTACAGACTTTGATCCAGACGATCAAATACTCTCTTTGCCTGGCGTAAAATGGATAACTGACCTCCCCTCTGCACTCGCTAAAACCACTGTACGCTTATTTTGTAAATCGTCCAAAAGAATAACTGTCACTTTATACTTTAAGTCAACAGCAAATGCTGGCACCCTCCTCTGTCAGGGCAGGGACTGTGAACTGTGGAACACACACGAATGTGAGCGGCTGAAGGATGTGGTGTCAGCATTCCTTAATGACAGGGACATCGGTGTTCTTACTTCATCGCTCCGTCAGGTGCCCCTTGTTTTTATCAAACCTGTGGGCATCTTGCCTCTGGGCGCTACATCCATGGACCTGTCCTGTCTGCCAACGCCAGAGGCTCATGGCGACGGGTCACCGGACCTGCATGAAGAGTCAGGCGGAGGGGCAGCATCGGAAGAGTCATCAACATCACCTTCCTCGCCTCCGCCGTCTGCCTGCTCACCCAGCGACAGCCGCCCAGGTCTGTCATGTCAGATAAACCCACCCAGGGTTGTCCTCCATCCTCCTACCCCACTCTCCACTGTGGTGCAGTCCTCTTCAACTAACAGCAAACAGTCAGTACTTAGAGCAACTCCTGTGAAGTCTAAGAGTAAAAACCTGAGAAGACGGACTCTCTGTTTCACGCAAAAGATGGTAAAATCTCCGCAGCGTCAATTACACACAAACAAATTACAGATAGAAGAACTTAAACAAAATGTTCAAGAACTGACCATCTCACAAGACGATATGAAAGAAACCTTTATCTCATTAATTGAAGATGCCAAAGTGTTTACAAAAAATGAACTAAAGACTCTCATGAACTCAAAAATAAATTTACTGTTATCAGACTTAAAAGATCTAGTCACTCAAGTAAATCAACTGAAGATGCAAGTCAATACAATAGGAGCAGAGAACAAGGCCCTTAAAACTCAACTGCATCAACTTCGCTCTCAACCAAAGGAGACAAAACCCAAGACTGCAGTGACTCACGCTGCCACACAATGTGAGCAGGATCAAGACAACAAAACAACTGAGGGAAACAAGACTCCTGTGTGTGTTCAGCCAGTGCCTCCAGCTGGAGACCAGCAAGAGGAAACTCCGCCAGTTGACCTGCCCCCCTCGCATGCAACAGGTGAACCACCTGTGTGTTACTCAGGTGGTGGCGAGCTCACAGACTATGACCATACCTCCACTTCCTTAACTGTGTCCAAGACTCCCGACAGCCAGCCAAGTGCCCTCCCTTTGGGACAGGCAGATGCCAAAGTGCCCTCAGATGAAGAACACTCATCACTCCAACCAAACAACTCAAAACAAGACACTCTTTCTGACTTCCCCCTCTCTGTTAATTACTCTGTTCCAGTCTCTAACAAGTATGCCTCTCTTTCAGACAGTACTCACCATGACATGACCACTGACATTAACTGTA
Source organism: Stramonita haemastoma (assembly GCA_030674155.1). NCBI lineage: Eukaryota > Metazoa > Mollusca > Gastropoda > Neogastropoda > Muricidae > Stramonita > Stramonita haemastoma. The sequence continues at coordinate 89,106,460 of CM060318.1, read as the reverse complement.
ACTACTCACAAGGCAATATCACTCATAATATGCAAAGACCTATTACTAACTCTGGTAACGATAAACCTCCATCACCATTTGAACTACTCCAAACCATAAATGTGAGTGATCATGCAACTGCACTCCTCATAGGGGACTCAGTAATACGACACTTGGACCCAAAAAGACTTGCCTTACGCTCGTATTGCATGCACAAAATCTGTGTCCCAGGCATGTCGACCCTGGATCTAGAGCATTGGCTGGCTGAGCAGCCAACTCACAGAAATGTGAAAGCTTTGGTAGTCCATGTGGGTGTCAATGACTGCCCTTCCGGAAAAGTCTCTGTAGAACACTGGACAACCTTAATCAAAAAGTGCTGTCAGATTTTTCCCTCCTCAAAAGTAGCACTGAGTTCATTAGTACCAGCAAAAGGTAGACACAATCTGAATAATTCTATAATTCCCTCCAACCGTAACCTCATGTCTGCATGTAAAATCACTAACACAACTTTCATTGATAATACTGACGCTTTTGTTACCTCTTCTGGTGCTCCGAAACAGATCATGTATCATGACCTCACTCACCCCAGTTTCAAGGGGACAGCTCAGCTAGCTTTAAATGTTAAAAGCACTGTGCTTAACTGGCTTGCTGAATCTCTGCCTCCACGCAGAGACTATCATACCTACCGTGGTGAGACAGGCACCAATCAGCAGAATAGGCATGGTTCACACTGGGGACCGTCATGGTCCAGTACAGACAGACTGAACCCTGGCAGCAGAAACACTATGGCCAGTGCCAATGTTCAGCAGCCTGGCAGAGGGAACCATGCTCTTCGTGGACATGCTCAGACATTTTCTGGCACCACACCATATCACTTACAAGCTTCTCATCCCACCGCTTTCCATGGCCCTTTTGCACGTCCTACAAGAGCACATGATCCTGTCACCCACCGCAGTGACAATCCACACAGATCCATCAGTACTGATCTGAGCTGGCAGAGCAATTATTCTGCTCCTCCTCCTCTTTATTTAGAACCACAGGGTAGCTCGCAATCCAACATTAGCAGACATGATCCTAGACAGGAGACATACAGCAACACACCTGATGCGCCTCTTCTCCCTTCATTTCATTCCATGGACAATTTTCCACCTCTACCCCAGAGGCACCCACGACCTCCTGAAACAGTTTTCCCTATCTCCTCTGATTCTCTCAAAGTGAAGCCCTATCATCTCAATATAGATAGAGAGTTTAATCCCCAAAATATTGGTAAACCTCCGGTTACATCACATGCACTCCCAGAAAAATATTCAGTGCAGAATGTCAACCCAACTTCCCCACAGAGTGATATAAATCATTGTTTACATTTACTAAGTATGATGACATCACATATCATGAACTTACAGCATGGTCAAGGTTGATACCATGCTTATAGTGGTGTCACACTGTGATCTGTTCCATTTAGACAACTACTACATAGAAAATTAATGATGCGTACTTATTTATTGTTCTGATTATATTTAACATAGCTCACTTGGAAAGAAAGGAAAGAATGGACCCCCCCCCCCCCCCCTCCTCCAAAGTAAAAGATGTCAAGAGATGTAAAATTGAATATGGGAGGCAGATGCATGCTCCCGCGTGCGTATGTGTCTGTACGCGGGTAAGTATGTGTGAGTGTGTACGTCTACACACGTGTGCATGTGCACCTGCGTGCGTGCGTGCATGCATGTGTGTTTGCTGTGTGTGTGTATGTGTGTGTGTTTGTGTGTGTGTGTGTGTGTGTGTGTGTGTGTGTGTGTGTGTGTGTGTGTGTGTGTGTTGCAGAATAGCCAATCTCCTATTTCATTGTATTGGAGTTATCTATTGATCGGTGAAGAATTTATTGGAAAAGTTTTCTATTTGTGCTTTGCCTTATCGGACTTGTTTTTGGCCTGTTTAATTCACTTGTGTCTATACACTTCTTGGTGTTGCATTGTTGTCATCGCCTAAGTCATTTGGGTATTTTTCTTGGTGTTATTACTTATATGTCTGTATATATGTATATATATTTATATATATATATATATATATATATATACATCTTGTCTTTTGCTTTACATACTTTTCTTTTCATTACCATTGCTGCTTCTCATCCAATTGTTAATTAGTCTCAGTGTTTGTGGTTATCTTGTTTGATATTTATCTTTGTCTCTTTACTATTGATTTTGACTGTAGCAGTGTGTGCAGCTGCTCATCGTCAGATGATTTGACTAGTTGCGGTGTTTGGGATAATATTATTTTTCCACTGGTTGTTGGACATTCAACTGTACATAACCTGTACACTAAGTGTTTGAACTATTTTTGATTGAAACACTCTCAAGATTTTCTTGTAACATATTGCTGTCTTATTTGCTTGTTTGGTTACATGCATTGTGATCTAAACCCTGTGTTGCCAGAGATCGTTTATTAGTTTTGTGCAGATATTAACTTTCTGCAATGTCTACTTTGAAAGTCTGGCCTACAGAGGGTGGTCTTCGAATAGGATTTTTGAATATAAATCATGTTCTTAATAAGTTAGATGAATTATCTCTAGTTTTGCATAATAACGGTAAACCTTTTCATTTATTTTGCTGTGCTGAATCCAGATTGTCAAACCATATATCTGATAATGATGTGTTTATTCCTGGTTATGATGTTGTACGACTTGACCCCATTTTCCCAAAGCAAACTGGTTTAATTCTATATGTTTCTAAATCAATCACTTACAAACGTATAGTTTCCTTTGAAAAACACAGAGTAGAATCAATATGGGTTCAAGTAAATATAAAAAACAATAAACCTATTTTTACTGGATTTGTTTACCGCAACCCTTCTGAGCACTCTGACTGGTATGATCATTTTAATGAGATGATGGAAGCTGTTTCACTAAACAATAATGAAATAATTCTTTTTGGTGACTTTAATATAGATCTCTTGAAACGCAATAAGCGATGGACACAGTTGTATGAAAGTTTTGGCCTCCTTCAAGTAATAGACACACCAACCCGTGTTACCCCCCTCCTCTGAGACATTGATCGATCATATCTATATTAGTTCAAAGCAAAACATCGTAGAAATATGTTCTCCCCCTAATGGATGTAGCGATCATTATCCTGTCTGTCTTACTTGGCTTAAAAAAGGCGCTAAAATTCCTAAATTAGATCACAAAGTAATAACATACAGATCCTTTGCTAATTTCAATGAAAATGATTTCCTAAATGACCTCTCACATTCTTCTCTTTCAAATGTTTATCAGTTAACTGACCCTAATCTAGCATTTGAATTTTGGCAAAATACTTTCATCAACATCTATAATAAACACGCCCCTTTCAAAATAAAACGAGTTAAACATACTCCGAAACCTCCTTGGCTAAGTAAGGAAATTCAAGAGGAAATAACCAAAAGAGACAAACTCATAGAAACCAAACAATTCACTGACTTTAAGAAGCAACGAAATAAAATTACATTAATGAAGCGCATTGCCAAAAAGAAGTATTTTCGTGACCTCATATCAGATAGCTCAGGCAATAAACAGAAAGTCATATGGAAAACTATAAATTCTCTAACTAAGGAAAAATCAGTAAAAGCACCTGTCATAAAAGATATTACTGCCACCACTTTGAACCAACATTTTTCCACAATTTCCTCCTCAACAGTTAAAAATGATAGCTCTTGTTTCAATGACCTTGCCTTATTGAATGAATTCTGTATTTCAAAAAAGGTCACTTCAAATGTGGTAATCCCATTCTTGACAGTATACGAAGTGTACTTTTCTCTTATACATCTCAAGCAGACATCTGCTCGTGGTCTAGATGGCTTAGATGGAAAAATCCTTAAACTTAGTGCTCCTGTAATATGTGATTCCCTAACTTACCTGTATAACCTATGTATTGATAAATGCTGCTTCCCCAATATTCTTAAACAAGCCAAAATAATCCCTCTGTACAAGTCAGGTGATAAAACCGTTCCTTCAAATTACAGACCTATTTCAATATTACCAGTCCTTTCAAAGCCGTTAGAAAAACATATTTATCAGTGCCTTATGTCTCACATTTCAAAGCATAACTTACTTCATCCAAATCAGTCTGGCTTTAGAAAATATCATTCTTGCCATACAGCCCTGATTAGCCTCGTTGATGAATGGTTAAAAAATATCAACAATAACAAATTTACTGGTCTGCTACTCGTTGACTTTGCAAAAGCCTTTGACGTCATAGATCACAACCTTTTAGTCCGTAAATTTAAACTATATAAATTTTCTGATGATGCTTTGTCACTTGTAAAATCATTTCTTTCTAATCGAAACCACACTGTTTGGCTAAATGATGAACATTCTGAATTTCTTTCACAAAAATTTGGTGTTCCCCAAGGATCAGTATTAGGGCCTTTTCTTTTTTCACTATATATCAATGATCTTCCTTTATCTGTTACAAAAGGCGTAACTGAACTTTTTGCTGATGACACCTCTATCTATTCTTCTCATTCCGACTTGAAACAACTATCTCACTATATGCAAGAAAATGCCAATCAATTATTGGAATGGACAAAACTTAATCATATGGCCCTAAATCATCAAAAAACAAAATATATGATAATTACATCTCGACAAAAACGGCAAAATATAACCTTTGTTTTGCCACCAATTCATATTGATAATAATGTTATTAAAGAAGTAGACACGCATAGACTCCTAGGGGTTACTATTGATAATGATCTTTCCTGGTCGCCACATATTGATTTTCTATATAAACGAATCTCTCAAAAGATATTTCAGCTCTCTAAAATCAAACACTTTCTTGACCTAGATTCTCGTAAACAGTTTTATTTTACTTATATTCAATCATTTATTGATTACGCCTCAACATTGTATGATAGATGTAGTGCTAATAGCTTAAAACCACTTTTAAGAATCCATAAACGAGCTATTAAAGTGATACTCTTAAAGCCTTCCACCTTGTCACCCCAAGACTATACTAGATTGGACATTCTTCCCCTAACTTACCATCTGGAATATAATAAAGCAATCATAATGTATCGTATAATGAACGGTCTTGCTCCATCTACCCTGACTACTAGATTCCCAATTAATCAGTCAAGATACACCAATAATATAATAATTCCTAAACCAAGGCTCGACCTCTATAAAACAAGTCTTCGCTACTCTGGAGGAATTATTTGGAATTCTTTACCAAAAAATATTAAAGAGAAAAGTAGTATTGTATCTTTTAAGCGTAACTATAAATCTTTCCTGTTTCAAAAAATACTCAAACATGCTCCTAAACTATAGTCATTATCATTATTAGACATGTTAAAATTGGGACAACAAACAGCATCGACAAACTATTCATGACCTCAGGTCTCGTACATATGTATTCTGCTTCTGTATTATGATTATTGTATGTTATGTTATAGTGATAATGTACTCTGACTGCTGATGTTGTTGGGTTTTTGTTGTTGTTGTTGTTGCTGGATGTTGGGTTTTCTTTGTTTTTAAATCAAATTTTGTAATCACCTTCTTCAGAATCTATTATACATCAACTCTAGCTAAAATCGTAATGCCATGTGCTCATAGATTCTTGTTTGTATATAAGTCATGCTTTAAAGACTGGAAAGAGGTAGTCAGAGATGTGGGTAAATAGCATGTCGATTTGTGTGTGTGTGTGTGTGTGTGTGTGTGTGTGTGTGTGTGTGTTGTGTGTGTGTGTGTGTGTGTGTGTGTGTGTGTGTGTGTGTGGTGTGTGTGTGTGTGTGTGTGTGTGTGTGTGTGTGTGTGTGTGTGTGTGTGTGTGTGTGTGTGTGTGTGTGTGTGTGTGTGTAAGTGAGTGTGTGTGTGTATGTATTACATCCCTCTCTCTCTCTCTCTCTCTCTCTCTCTCTCTCTCTCTCCTCTCTCTCTCTCTCTCTCTCCTCTCTCTCTCTCTCTCTCTCTCTCTCTCTCTCTCTCTCTCTCTCTCGTGAAATATTAAATTGATTTTTTTTTTTTTCTGTACCCTTCGTATTTAATATTTGCTTGTTCGTTTGAAATGATTTTCATTATCTATTTCATATTGTGTACATTGTGTACACCTTTTCATGTTTATTGTGGGGGGGTTGCTTGCTTATTTGACTTTTGTTTTCGGGGGGGGGGGGGGGGGGGGGGGGGGGGGGGGGGGGGGGGGGGGGGGGGGGAGGGGGGGCGGTGGGTTGGGATCTTTTCCGAGGGCTGGATGTAAAAAAGCAATTTTTGCTTATTCTATTACCCTCTTTGAATAAAAAAGTTTTCAAAGTTTTCTCTCTCTCTCTCTCTCTCCTCTCTCTCTCTCTCTCTCTCTCTCTCTCTCTCTCTCTCTCTCTCTCTCTCTCTCTCTCTCTCTCTCTCTCTCTCTCTCTCTGTGTGTATCTGTCTCTCTGTATCTCTGTATCTCTGTATCGCTGTATCTCTCTCTCTCTCCCCCCCCCCCCCCCCTCTCTCTCTCTCTCTCTCTCTCTCTCTCTCTCTCTCTCTCTCTCTCTCTCTCTCTCTCTCTCTCTCTCTCTCTCTCTCTCTCTCTCTCTCTCAAAAGTTCTCTTTCATCTAACGCTCATACAGCCACTACTATCATCTGTCCTATGAGCGAAAATGCGTTGAACTGCCCTTAAGCGCCTGACAAGTCAGGCCCAGTGCATCCGACTTTGGCGCTGGAGAGAATTGTTATCTTACAAGTCCTTCTGGGAAAAGGTAAGAGAATGGACCAAGACGGCAGAAAATAGACAAGAAGGAGATTACGGGCCAAACAGAATCAAAACATGTACACAGAGAGGGATAGAAAAGAGGGAATTCCAGCACAGAGTTTCCAGAAGGTGGGGGTGCAGTTTATACTGACGTATCCCCGGCACCCCTAAAGGGCGAGGTCAACAAGGACAGATTAAAGAGCCCCCACCAACAATCTCTCCCCACCTTCCACACTAGACCATCACCTCCCGTCATAACTTCATTACTTTACGGGCATTTCCGCGCAAAATTCAGAAGAGAAAAGGTGCAGGATGGTCAATTACCTACTGTTGATGAACGAGACACAGGAACAACCCGGCCCATCAGGATGCCAACTCATCCCGCCAGCCGGCTTCCGAACTTTGGCAGACCTCCCCCTCCCTTCCCTCCCCTCTCCCACCCCTCCCCTCCTCCCCCACACGACCATAGGCACAGACTCCAGCAAAGTAGCTTGTCTAATAGATTTGGCCTCTTTCAGGGTCAGTGGCTGTTCCACTTATCTGAGCTGCAATGTCATTAGCTCTTCATCCTCCACTGCCACCTAGCCCGTAGGCTTCTACTGCGTTTCGTCCGAGAGAGAGAGAGAGAGAGAGAGAGAGAGAGAGAGAGAGAGAGAGAGAGAGAGAGAGAGAGACAGAGACAGAGACAGAGACAGACAGACAGACAGACAGACAGACAGAGACAGACAGACAGACAGACAGACAGACAGACATAAAAGACTGAGATATATATATATATATATATATATATAGAGAGAGAGAGAGAGAGAGAGAGAGAGAGAGAGAGAGAGAGAGAGAGAGACAGACAGACAGACAGACAGACAGACAGACAGACAGACAGACAGAGATTCTGGCCTGTTGCAGATGGTGTGTGTGTGTGGCTGTATATCAGAGTATTTCAAGAAGGCGTGATGCTTTTGTGTTAGGTCTGTGTGTATTGTGGGGCTAATCTAAGGAGGGGGGGGGGGAGCTTATTGTTGCATTGGTTTAGTTGGCTGCTCACGATCATTTTAGCAAGGCATGGATAATTCATTCGTTGGCACTTTTGAGTACTCTTCCTCACCTAGTGGTCTAATCAGTAACACCCCATCCAGACAGACAGCAGACAGGGGAAAAAGTCTCTTAGTGCCTTCTTCTTCTTCTTCTTCTTCTTCTTCTTCTTCTTCTTCTTCTTCTTCTTCTTCTCCTTCTTCTTCTTCTTCTTCTTCTTCTTCTTCTTCTTCTTCTTCTTCTTCTTCCTCTTCTTCTTCCTCTTCTTCTTTCTTCTTCTTCTTCTTCTTCTTCTTCTTCTTCTTCTTTCTTCTTCTTCTTCTTCTTCTTCTTCTTCTTCGTTATCATCATCATCATCATCACCATCATCGTCATCGTCATCGTCGTCATTAACGTCAACATCATGATAAGCCAACATAACTAGTGACGGTAAATAAACTTTATGATACTGCTAAGAGAGTTGCGGTGTCCAGTCTGCCCATTATCACTGAAGCACCCCCCCCCCCCCCCCCCCCCCCCCCCCCCCCCCCCCCCCCCCCTCCTCAACGTCTAACGGTCATCCATCTTGACCAGTAACAGGACATGACGGCAACAACACCAGTGACAGCTGACATGCCTGCTCAGCATGACACCTTTTACACCCAAAGCCCCCCCCCCCCCCCCCCCCCCCCGTCCGCGCGCCCCTGCTTTCATGTGAAGTGAAAGGTATTGTTCTGGTTTTATACCTCATTGTCATTATTCTGAAAATTATCTTCTTTTCATGTTCCTTTTTTATAAATGGAAAGATCTTAGGAAAAAAAAACTGATAAAGAAGATTGATAACTAATTTTCTTCTGTTTTCTGTTTGTGTGTTGTTGTTTTTTTTTTGGGGGGGGTGTTTCCATTACACGAAAAATATTGAAAAAATTGTGTCAAAATATAAAATTATTCACTTGTTCATTATGTAGACACCGGATACAGTTTTTCTTAAAATTGATTAGAACAGATAGTCTATACTTTAAACCCAGATTTCCCCCTAAAATGGTTCCAGAAATTTCCAACAAAACTGGATGACTCATTTTCAATGTACTCCAGCAACGAACGTGAAAGCTCGATGTTAGACCGAGGAAGTAATTGCCATGACTTGTGACCAAATGACATCAGTTGTAGCGGTAGGCTCCCTCTGTCTCCGGAGACAATGGCTACAGCTTCACATGTCACATCAATCTTATTGCAAACAAAGTCTGGAGTGACTAAACTGTCTGATCCGTGCATAGCAGTCTGTGGCACAGTTGTTGCAGGGAAAATTGGACATCAGGTTGAAGGCCTGGCTTTGCTGTCTGTCCTAAAATAGTTACAGTCTCTTCACTTTTTCTCTACAAATTCCCTCGCGTGCGGCGCTCCTCCGTCCGTTACGATTTACTGCAAGCAGACAGGGACCATAACAGCAGACATTGAAAGGAGGATACAGGCAATGGAGATGAGATGCTTCCGCAAACACCTTGGCATTTCAAACAGAGATCTCATCACTAATGAAAAAGTGAAAACTAGAATAAAGAATGCCAGCGGACAATGTGAAGAGCTCTGCTCCTATCTTCAGGGAAAAAACGCAAGCTAAAGTGGTACGGGCACGTCACACGACCATCTGGACTAGCCAAGACAGTATTACAGGGAACAGTAAGGGGAGAGAGAGGCAGACAGAGGAAACGATGGGAAGACAATATCAGAGTGGACAGGGCTTGGGTGGAACGATCTGCTACACAGGGAGGAGGACCGTGGGGAGTGGAGAAAGCTGGCTGTAAAATCTTCAGTGGTGCTCCCGTGGTCCGTGGGACTACGGAACAGGTGGAGGTAAAGAAGGTGATTTCACAACGCTAAGAATTGATGTCAGAGGCTTTCATGTCCCGCTTGCACACATCCCTGAAGTCCAGTGTTGGATGTCCTGAAGGACGGTGCTCTGTCAGCCACTTCACTGTACAGAATTTCCTTGAGAATACGGCCATTCCAACGGAGGCAGAACCAACAAAGAAAAATAAAACACATATTTAGGGAATCTACCAGATCAGGAACAGATGGGCTGGTGACTGTGCCCTCCCAAGTAATGCCAAAGATTCGGCGGAAAATGATGCCCCTCTTCACAAAAGGCACATTCACTGCTAAAGAAGAAAGAACAATCCGAGTCTGTGCCCTAAAGTGTGAGGCAGTGTTTTCTCAACCTCAGCTCTAAATCACTTCATCCTCTGTGGTATTTTGCCATGGTCATGGAGCAGATGGCCGGTTTGACGCTTGGCTTCAGCAGTGTGGGGAATGAGGTTTTGAATTAAACAGAAATGAAAACTTCAATCAGTGGAAGTGACAGTGTGCCCACCCGCTGTGAACAGAAAGGCACTGAGTGGAAAGCAAAGGGGAAGAAAGAATCAAGTCCCAAACCTGAGAGTAGAGGAAGTAGTAGTAGTAGCAGTAGTAGTAGTAGTAGTAGTAGTAGTAGTAGTAGTAGTAATAGTAGTAGTAGTAGTAGTAGTAGTAGTAGTAGTAGTAGTAGTAGTAGTAGTAGCTCAACACTTTTATAGATTGTCCTATCAGAAAGTGTGTGTGTGTGTGTGTGTCTGTCTGTCGGTCGGTCGGTCTGTATGAAGTCTTACGTCTTGCTTTCATTTTTTGTGGCTTTGTGGCTTTTGTTCGAAGTCATTTTTTTTCTCTTGTTTATGTTTGCATTCTATATTCAGATACGTCTTTTTATTTCTCTTGTATTTCAACTCTTTACCTAGACAAGAACGGAAGGACTGAGAGAAACAGCGACACCCTTTAATTAATTGAACGTGAACGCCATACAAATTGAATGAAAATTCAAAACACCGGCCACTAAAACGATAAAGCTGTTCTGCCACCTGCTGGCCATGTCACATTTAATTAAGGACATTCTCTGTTTAGAATCTGGGACTGAGATCAAATTAAGCAAATAATCGTTTGTTTTTGAGTTTCCTCTGCACGTTAAGATCAAAACAACTCAGTTCCCCATGTAGGGAATTATTGTTGGTATTGTTTTTATTTTTTAATCAAAACCCAATGATTTTTTTTTTTTTGGGGGGGGTCTTGTTTGAATCGGTTTAAACTCAGTGCTTGCCAAGAGATTACTTTGTGCAGTAGCTCTTTGCTGACTAGGCATATATACGGAACGTATTGTCAAACATTGTACGTGGATTGTCTGCCCTTGGTGTCAATGCCTTAATCTTGGCACAGATTATAGACGGAATTTCTCTCTTGGTCTCTGTCTGTCTGTCTGTCTGTCTGTCTGCCTGTAGGTTCCTTACACTGTGCGTCTCTCTCCCACCCTCTCTCGTTGTCTATCTGTTGTGTTGCATTTCTTTTAAGCGGTGTGTGATTTGCTATACACTATAAAACAAAAGTTGGCATTTCTGTGTGGAAACTGTGCGTCTGTCCTCTGTCTGTCTGACTCTGTCTGTCTCTGTCTTTCTGTCTTTCTGTCTGTCTGTCTGTCTGTCTCTGTCTGTCTGTCTGTCTGTCTGTCTGTCTGTCTGTCTGTCTGTCTGTCTGTCTGTCTGTCTCTCTCTCTCTCTCTCTCTCTCTCTCTCTCTCTCTCTCTCTCTCTCTCTCTCTCTCTCTCTCTCCTTAAAATTAAGTTTAAACGCCAAGCATCTTCATTGACCAGAAAAAAGTCCCACCGCAGGAGTATGTACACATAGGAAGGAAAAAGAAACAGAGAGACTGAGACAGAGACAGACAGAAAGAGACAGAGAGGTGAATGCATACAGACAGACAGACAAACAGGAAGACAGAACAGGGAAGAGATAGAAAAACACAGAGAAGAATCAAGAAACAAGAGACAGCAAATGACACTGGTAGCAGCAGCAGCAGCAGCAGCAGGCATTGGTAACCCAAGCTGTGTTTACTACAGCCGTCTTGATCCCACTGCGGGCTGGCTGGGTTCCTGGTGTCCCTGGTGTAACGCTGTTATGCAGGGCACAGGCTTCCTACCTGCCTGCCCTCACTAACCAGCTAGCTGACCAAAGCCATGGGGAACAAGACACTGTCAGTGTCACTGTCCATCCAGTGGTCAAACTCCAGTCACCTCTCGGGGGAGTGACCAAGCAACTGCCTTGCTTTCCTGGTGGACCTTCAGTGAGAACTCACAGTCTGTCTGTCTGTCTGTCTGTCTGTCTGTCTGTCTGTCTGTCTGTCTCTCTCTCTCTCTCTCTCTCTCTCTCTCTCTCTCTCTCTCTCTCTCTCTCTCTCTCTCTCTCTAACACACACACACACACACACACACACACACACACACACAGAACAGAAAGTGGCTTTGACATCCCTGGACAGCAAATGGCCTGCGTTGAGTATAGGGGGGAAGCGGGGTATCAGGTCACACAATTAGTGTGGTGTTGTCCCCTGTATGTGTGCACTTTTGATACTGGCTATGGACTACTTGTTTGTTCGTCTGCTTCTTTGTTTCTTGTTGTTGGGTTTTTTCCTTGACGCTGCTTGCTAAGTAGTTAAAAGCTAACTTTTTAGTTACATTTAGGACGAGAGTTACACAGCTGAAGGTAGGTCTTAACTAACGCAGGTACAGACAGGAAACTCGTTCAATGACACAGCACACAGGTCCTCCAAAATGATCTGCGGTCCCCATCAAGAATTGACCACCCACTATCTAAGCAGATCAATGAGAATCGTGAGTTAAGGACACGTGGCACAGAGGGGGGATGGAGAGAGGGATGGCAGAGATACAAGCAAGGTTAGGGTGGCTGCTCCCCCGTGAGGGTGCCTGGGAAGGGGAGGGGGGCAGCTAGTAGGATCTCCATCTTCTGAAAAATTCTGTGCTAGTAGTTTTCTCTTTTCTGTCTCTGTTGTTTCTGCCTTGTTTTTTCAGGTCACCTCCTTAATGTCTAACTTTTGCCTTCTTGGTCCATTCCCAGGCCTTTTCTTCTCAAGAGAGACCTTCACCTTCCCCTGTCCCGTTGTCCCGCGCACCGTGGGGGCACTACTGAAGATTTTGCATTCAGCTTTCTCCACTCCCCACAGTCCTCCACCCTCAGTAGCAGATTGCTCCACCCAAGGCCTGTCCAGTCTCTGATTTTGTCTTCCCATCGTTTCCTCTGTCTGCCTCTTTGTCTCCCTCCTCTTACTGTTCCCTGTAAGACTGTAAGATGTTCGTATGACGTGCCCGTACCACTTTAGCTTGCGTTTTTTCACTTGTCAGAAGCTCTTCATATGGTCTGATGGCATTCTTTATTCTAAAGAAGCGAGACTTTCAAACAACACTTTTCTCTTACCCTGAAGGCGGATGCACTGGGCCTGACTTGTCAGATGCTTAATGGCAGGTGGATGCACTGGGCCTGACTTGTCAGATGCTTAATGGCAGGTGGATGCACTGGGCCTGACTTGTCAGATGCTTAATGGCAGGTGGATGCACTGGGCCTGACTTGTCAGATGCTTAATGGCAGGCGGATGCACTGGGCCTGACTTGTCAGATGCTTAATGGCAGTTCAACGCAGTTTTGCTCATGACAGACGCCTGTAGCTACTCTCAGAGTGTTTGACGATATTGCAGAAAACAAAGTGGTTGTGGACCTGTTCTGATAATGGAGGAGTGGGTGATGTTGATAGAATTGGTAAAAGCTCATTTCCCTGTGTTATTTGTCATCTCTGACCTCTGACCTCTGACCTC
>CM060318.1:89070586-89080586 GCA_030674155.1 Stramonita haemastoma | reverse complement strand
GTGAACCCCCCCCCCCCCCCCCCCCCACATCCCCCCTCCCCGAAAAGCCTGCGAACATGAGATAATTAGCCTCAGTCCTAATTCTGTCAGTCAGGCAAGCTTTGCACCATATTCACCCAAAATTTTCAAAGAGGTTACGGAACATTTTCCGTCCGTTGCGTGATAGAAAACTCCTCCGCCCGTTTCCCAGCATAGGGCTTGTCTCCAACTAATGGCCGGCCATACTACCGGGGAGAATGTGTGGTATAGCAGTGCTGGTCCTCTCCTGCACTTGTCACTCTGCAGGAGGTCTGCCCGCTGGCTTTAGCTGATACATTTTTCAACTTCAGGGCAGCTCATTAAAAAAAACGTCATAAAAAAAGCAGATTTGCTTCAAAAAGGAAAACGAATGGGCTGAGTTGGCAGCAACTGAGCAAGAGACAGAGAAGGGAGGTAAGGGAAACAAGCTGAAACAAAGGGAGTGATAGGAAAGGGGAAATTCTTGCATGAAATTAAAAAAGCGGGAGTGCTATTTATACTGAAAGAGCCTCTGACATCTCCGCGGGGTGTGTGTGTGGTGGGGATGCTTTGAACTAATGAAACTAACGATGAAAACCCCCAAAAGGAAAAATTATAATTGTTTTCTGTAACTTTCTAATTTGTCAATACCCTCACCCGAACCCCATGTACACACACACACACAAACACACGTCAGTATAGCAAGCTCGTACGTGTCCAAAAATTAATGTGTACACCACACACACACACACACACCACACACACACACACACACACACACACACCACACACACACAACACACACACACACACACACACACACACACACACACACCACACACACACACACACACACACACACACACACACACACACCATACACACACACATCTCCCTAACAAATTGTCGTTCCTACCAGGAAGTGACATCACCATATTCTGACAAGCCATTGGGAACTGTAATCCTTATCATGTGACAAAGATGAAACGATGAATATATCCTGAAAAATAGGAGCATGACTTTAAACAAAGGATTCAGTTTGGTTTTTGTGGGGTGTTTTGTTTGTTTGTTGTTGTTTTTTGTTTTGTTCGTATATTTTGCTTGTTTCTTTATTTTCTTTCTTTCCTTGTTTGTTTTTACACCTTTTTGTTGTTCTTTTTGTCACGGGATCAGTGGCTGTGGTTAATGTCATTCCCAGAGCTGATTCTCTGCTCTTTCCTGGCAGTTGTGACAATCCTTGGAGACTGGGGAATGGCGGGTGGCTTTAAAGGCTGTCTCCCTGCCCCATGCAATCATTTTCACATGCTGGTTTTATTGGAAATAGATAAAGTCTTGTGCTTTTGAACTCAGCGCTACTTTCTGTCTTCTTTCTCTTTTTTCGATATTATATCTCTCTCTCAAGAGCAGAAGTTAAAGAAGGATGACGAAGTAAAGAAATAAGAGAAAGAGAGAGGCGAGGAAGGGAGAGAGACAGAGACTGAGACAGACAGACAGACAAATTTAATAGTTAGGGATACAGACACAGAGAGACAGAGGCATATAGAGAGACAGAAACAAATACAGAGACTGATACTGAGACATGTGGACAGAGAGAGAGAGAGAGAGAGAGAGAGAGAGAGAGGGAGAGACAGAGAAAAAGAGAGAGACAGAGAGAGACAGACAGAGAGAGAAACAGAGACAGAGACAGACAGACAGACAGAAAGAGGCAGACAGACAGACAGACAGACAGATAGAGACAGGCAGGGGATAGAGAGGAGCACGAGGAGGAGGAGGAGGAGGAGGAGGAGGAGGAGGAGGAGGAGGAGGAGGAGGAGGAGGAGGAGGGGAGAAAGAAGAAGAAGAAGAAGAAGAAGAAGAAGAAGAAGAAGAAGAAGAAGAAGAAGAAGAAGAAGAAGAAGAAGAAGAAGAAGAAGAAGAAGAAGAAGAAGAAGAAGAAGGAGAAGAAGAAGAAGAACAACGACAACAACAACAACAACGACAACGACAACAACAACAACAACAACAATAACGACAACAACAAAAACAACATCATCAACAACAACAATAACGACAACGACAACAACAACATCATCAACAACAACAACAGCAGCAGCAACAACAACAACAACAACAACCAGAACAAGAACAAGAGGAAGAAATTTAAACAAAATGTCGAACACAAACGCCTCTTCAAATCTAACACGTACAAGCTGTACAGGATTAGCTTCATGCCTCTATCTCGGAATCTCCGATTCTTGCATCGTGTTGTCATATATTGCATCTCTCTTACCTAGCTCCCAATACATTATTCACAATAACTCAACTCTCCGCTGCCTACCCCTACTCAAACTTTTCTTGCTATCAGCACCAGGCTTATCGTGTCTGCAAGCCTACATAAATGCAAACATATTGGCCAGAGACGTACGCAAGCAGAAAATGAATCAAAGAGAAAATGTGAACATGAAATAAATGTTGGATGTAACATCTTCCTTCATTCAAACATACATAGAGCACTTCTGTCTACACTGCCGCAGCGTGGAAAGCCGAGCCGGGACCAGCCAAAAACGATGCCATTACAACTGCCTTTCCAAATTGGGGTTCACTGCCAGAGCTTCTTCCAATATTGGATTTTCTGTGCGGAAAAACGGCCATTGAATTGTTTTATTTTCCCATCGGGAGTTGAATGGATGAGTTTGGCGGGGCCCTAACTGCCAGCAGTGAACACTTGCAGAAATGAGAATGCCAGAATGACTGCTTCCATGGACCCGCCGAGTGTAGACGAGGAATGAAATTGTTCTGGCAGTGTTCAGATTTGTTGGCTTTTTTTTTTTTACCGGTCGATTGTTGGAAAAGCCAACCGTCGGTTACTTTCACGGAGATTTTTTAGTCTCCACTATGCAACCGTTTTTGCCCGACACCAAGGTAGCACATTCCGGTTTCAGGGACGTTTTCGTGTACTGAAATTTGGGTTCATTATGCTTTGATCTCTCTCTCTCTATTTCTTACGCTTTGTTTATTCGTGCGTCTGTCGTGATTTCTATCTCTTAGTACATCTATTCATGCATTTATTTTTCATGCATTGGGTGAGATGGTGACTTTTGAGGACGCGCGCGTGCGCGCGTGTGCGTGTTTGTTTGTCTGTCGTTTTTGAGGATGACCTCCAAAACAGCAGAGGAGGCAGCTGCTGTTTCGAAAACTGGGCAGAAATTTCATTATTTGGTTGCAGTGGAGATGCCTTGCCCACAGTACATCCCCACTCTCTCAGCCAAGAGGGCATAAGGACAGTTAGCGTTGGAGATGTTCTTCAAAGGCTAACTAGCCCCCTGGGCTGCAGCACATAAGGACTGTGCAAGTCAAGTCTCCTAGTCAGAGTAATAGTCGATCACTAAAGACAAAGCTGTAAAGTGGAATTCTATGAGTGGGAAAGCCACTGATCATACAGTCTCTCACTTTGCTGTTGCCCCCAGCATCAATGGTTTAATCAAAAAATATATATATATATATATATATATGTGTGTGTGTGTGTGTGTGTGTGTGTGTGTGTGTGTGTGTGTGTGTGTGTGTGTGTGTGTGCAGGGTAAAATATTTTGTTTTCAAGAAAAATTGCTGTGTGGATAATCGATCAAGTTTTCTGTCAAATTTTCGAAACAATTACAAATAGATTCGAAGAGAAATAGGAAAACACTGATCGTAAAAATGATCGTTAGTTTAATTGAAAATTGATGTTTGACTTTGTCCCTGTATCAGTCTCTCTGTCTCTGTCTGTCTGTCTGTCTATCTATCTGTCTGTCTGTCTGTCTGTCTGTCTGTCTGTCTGTCTGTCTGTCTGTATATATACATATATATATATGTATCTATGTACCTATGTATGTCTCGACAGAGAGAGAGGAGAGAGAGAGAGAGAGAGAGAGAGAGAGAGAGAGAGAGAGAGAGAGAGAGAGAGAGAGAGAGAGAGAGAGAGAGAGAGAGAGAGAGAGAGAGAGAGAGAGAGAGAGAGAGGACAGACAGACAGACAGACAGACAGACAGACAGACAGACAGACAGACAGACAGACTGACAGGCAGGCAGGCAGGCAGACAGACAGAGAAACAGACAGACAGACCGACACAGACACTTAGAACTTTTCACCCAAGATGTGTACTCTCACAGTGCTCCCATGTGATGAGTGAAACAGGAGGCATCCTCTGGGTGACCGCTAGTGTGTCCTCCTTCAGCTGGCAAAGGCTGACCACCACCAGCGGACCGGACATGCTGTTGTCTGTCTCCAAACATGGATGCTGCTACCCTCACATAGACAGACCTCAAGCAGTGTATACCACTTAAGTAAAGTCATGGCAGATTTTTCTGTGTGAAATAGGGGCTGTTGTCCCCGGGGAGAGCGCGTCGCCACGGTAAAGAACAGCGCCACACAAGCGTTACACCAGTACCTGCCTCACTGGACAAAAGCCAGAGGTAAACTATCAATCTTTCCTCCTCCCCCCCCCTCCTTTACAGAAGTTCTACAGGTCATTTCTGACAGGCCCTTAGCTATCGCCATGTCTTCCTTTCCAAGTAATAACAATAATAATAATAATAATAATAATAATAATAATAAATAATAATAATAATAATAATAATAATAATAATAATAATAATAATAATAATAATAATGATAATAATAAAAAAATAATAATAATACATGGAATTTATATGGCGCTATATTTTGTAAAAACAAATCAAAGCGCTTCCTGGCAAAACTTTTCTCAATCACGTATCTATGCTAGTGAAAGCTGAACGAATTGATACCTGATTAGTAAGTTTGGTCATCCATTCAGTCGATCAAACGATTATAAAGCTAATTAGCTACCTAGTTAGTTATCTGGTTTATTGGTCGTTTAGTTAGGGCGTTAAGTTCTTAATTAAACTTTGAATGCTGTTGTATTACCAAAAAATAGTCCAACAAGTCCTGAACAAATTCTAACCATTCTAACATCTGAAAAAGAATGGAAGCAGAGACGATCAGCACTTTTCACCACCTGTCTGCAACTAACCATGATTGTTGCCGCCAATACGATTTTCCTGACCAACATCGATTCCAGATGATCAGAGCAGAAAGGTAACGCTGTGATCAGCAAATCAGTCTGCATGCTGCACTGGCTCCCTGTCTAGCCATGCATAAGAGTCAAAGCTGCTCTGTGAATAAAGGTATTCCCTCTGAAGGTTTTGCTGTGTGGTAAGGAAACATGGTCATTATACGTGTTCTTCTTCATCCTCGTTGTCGAACGCTGAGATAGCAGTTCATGGTGGGGTTTTGTTGGGCCATTTCTTTTTAATTCATTTTTCTCGTCGCTTCTCTTTTTGCTTCAACTATTGTAAACAAGGAGAGGGATAGAAAAGACGGAATTACAAGCACCAGATTTCCAGAAGGTGGAAATGCTATGTGTGAAGTATTGTTTGATGAGCGAACAGTTTTGTCTTAGCTGGCTGTGCATGCTTTGTAACAAGAAAGACATTGGAGTGAAAGATAGGAAGACAGAGAGATAGAAAGATAGGAAGAAAGAGAGATAGAAAGATAGGAAGACAGAGAGATAGAAAGATAGGAAGAAAGAGACATAACGGGATGCTAAGAATGCTGCTACTGTTGTTTGCTTTTGTTGATGTTGCTGTTGCTGTTTATGCTTGCCGCTGCTGTTGCTGTTTCTGCTGCTGATGATGGGGGTGATGATGCTTATTTCTAATGGGTAACAGAAGAACTAGGGGAGGACGGCATGCACACATCTGCCTATTTCCTACCACTGTTGCCAGGACTGTTGCTATCACCCCCCTGCTCTTTCCGACTTTCAACTGTCGTGGGTTTTTAGCGACGAGCACAGTCCATAAAGCACACAGGCTCTGACTGGTTCACAGTCTTTTCTGAAAGACCCCGAATGTCTGTCGTTCATGCAGTATTGTTTCCTGAAAGACCCCGAATATCTGTCGTTCATGCAGTATTGTTTCCTGAAAGACCCCGAATATCTGTCGTTCATGCAGTATTGTTTCCTGAAAGACCCCGAATGTCTGTCGTTCATGCAGTATTGTTTCCAACCTCTTTCCTTTCTTCTCCATCATTTCTTTGTTCTCCGAAAGTGTTGGGGGAAAGGCTCTCAAAGAACACAGGCATCCCAGCTTGAGAGGGGGACTAATGGACATGACAGGACAAGGAGGGAGATGGAAGGGCAGACACAGAAAGCGATGAAAGACAACATCAGAGAGGGAACTGGCTTGACTGGAACGACTTATAACAGAAATCTAAAAACCTCGAGGAGTGGAGGAAGCTGGTTATAAAATCTTGAGTGCTGCCACCAACGGTCTACTGGACTACGGGATAGGTGAAGGGGACTGATTGGTGGGTAGTTAATATTCTTGTCACTATTTTCATGGACTTTTAAGCGAAGAGACAAGAGGTCCCTGAAAAAGTTCTGGTGAGAAAGGGGAAGTGTATGTGTGTGTGTGTGTGTGTGTGTGTGTGTGTGTGTGTGTTGTGGTGTTGTGTGTGTGTGTGTGAGTGTGTGTGTGTGTGTGTGTGTGTGTGTGTGTGTGTGTGTGTGTGTGTTTAAGTGTGTTGTGTGTGTGTGTGTGTGTGTGTTGTGTGTGTGTGTGTGAGTGTTTGTGAGTGTGTGTGGTGAGTGTGTGTGTGTGTGTGTGAGTGTTTGTGTGTGTGTGTGTGTGTGTGTGGTGTGTGTGTGTGTGTGAGTGTTGTGTGTTGTGGGGTGTGTGTGTGCGTGCGCGCGCGCATACGAGCGTGTGTAAATTCCGACTTCGGGGATGTATGCTGGGTATGTTCGTGTTTCCCTAACCCACCGAACGCTGATATGAACTACGGGATCTCTGCCGTACATATTTGATCTTCTGCAAGTGTATATACACGAAGGAAACTGAGACACTTGCATATCTGCACTAGAATTTGATCTAAGAGATCGTAAAAATCCCAGACCTTAATTCATCAGACACAATCGAGATTTGAACCATGGGCCCATGAAATCACAATCAAACGGTCTTTACCACTCGGCTATAGGGGCTGTCATTATGGGATTCGAACCTCAGCCTCCCAGTTAGGAATCCAAATCGTAATCTACCGCAGACAGCATGGTGGCTGGTCCCATAGATACACACGCTGTGACAGGGAACAGAAACACAGGCAGAAAACAAAACAAAACGAAAAGTGAGAACACTCTTTCTCTCATGAAGGTGCCATTTGTCACTGTCAGAAAGAGGCTTATTTCCTTTCTTTCCGAGCGGATGCACATGCTCAATTCAATCACCTTCAATTGCCAGTGTTCGGATCTGGGCATTAGCAAACGACATGCAAAACTGCAAATGGATGCCTCCACGTCTTATGCATCAAACATGAGTGCTTCATTTTCCCCAGGAGATGTAAAACAGAGACGGGAAAGGAAAGAAAAGACCAACACTTATGAAAAAATGACTACCGGCTAAAAGTGCTGAAAATGCAGGACATTTCTTCTTTCAAAATCAGATCACAGAGCTTTACCGATTTCATCTGTGCAGCTGAGCACTTGCACTTAAAGTGACACACGCACTTAGCAATTTACAAACACAAATTATTTGGAAAGCAGGCATATTAGGAAACATCTTGAAAGCTTCTGTTGGCGGAGAACCTTTTCCGTTGCTGAATCAAATCTGACCAAGTGCTGGTACAGTCGATTCAAAGCGCACGTACAAGGATAGAAACGTAGTTAAGTATCTGTGTTTAGTGAAATCTAATTCGGTGGAGTTAAAGGATCATTTATTTTGATGAAGAGATCTAACTTGACACGGATAATTTGTTGTCAATATGTTAACCTGCTAGTTCATTGTAATAAGCTTCTGTACACTACACTGCGCTCCACTCCACTCCACTACCACAGATCCAATTTACACCTAGTTCAGATGTCACCCAACCAAAAGTAGCACGAGCTGTCATTCATTAACGAGGCAACTGGAGTCAAAGGTATGTAACACAAACTGTCCGGAAAGACAATGCTATAACCGACACGGAGTTCTGTCGCCCTGTGGGGCCAGAGCTGATCGATACTGCTCCCTGGTCCGCTTCTCCACTAACTGACCACAGTGAGCCTTCATACACAACCGCCACTGTCCATCAAGACTCCAATGACTAACTGACCACAGTCAGCCATCATAACACAACCGCCACTGTCCAGCCATTAATCAGACTCCGAAAACTAACTGACCACAGCGAGCCAGACTCCAATGATGACCTCCCTGCGGACCACCTAGCTTCCTGTGAGTGAGAGAGTGTGAGTTTGGTTTCTGTCTTTCAGACAATGGACAATGGAGCAGGACAGGAAATGACGGACAGGTGGCCGGTCAGGCCCTGTAGCCTACAGTGTCAGGAGATGGCGGGCAGCGTTGGCTGTCTCCTGTAGTGATGGCTGTCTCCTGCAGTGTTTGGCTGTCTCCTGCAGTGTTGGCCATCTCCTGCAGTGTTGGCTGTCTCCTGTAGTGTTGGCTCTCTCCTGCAGTGTTGGCTGTCTCCTGTAGTGATGGCTGTCTCTTGTAGTGTTGGCTGTCTCCTGCAGTGTTGGCTGTCTCCTGCAGTGATGGCTGTCTCCTGTAGTGATGGGTCTTGTGCCGTGTGTTCCTTCTGAGCCGTGAGATAGGAGTTGGGGGAAAGTGGGTTGTCAGGTCTTTGTGGGTTTGTTTTGAGATGATTTCAATTTGCGCGACATCTCTTTCTCAATATGTATATATCTATTTCTGTGCTTCTGTGTTATTACACAACACACACACACACACAACACACACACACACACACACACACACACACACACACACACACACACACACACACACACACACACACACACTGTAAACGAAAAGGAAACCAGGCACACACACAAACTAGTCGTTAAAACTGTCAAACGATTGGGAGGGGGGAACAGCTCTCGTCCTTCTCCACCGTCACCACCACCAGCAAACCAACACCCCACACCTCTCCCATGTCTGCCCTCACACCAGCCTCAAGCCAAACCCTCCACACAGACACTGTCAGACTAAGGCTCTGTCTGTCTGTCTGTCTGTCTGTCTGTCTGTCTCTATCTGTCTGTCTGTCTGTCTGTCTGTCTGTCTGTCTGTCTGTCTGTCTCCTCTCTCTCTCTCTCCTCTCTCTCCTCCTCTCTCTCTCTCTCTCTCTCCCCTCTCTCTCTCTCTCTCTCTCTCTCTCTCTCTCTCCCCTGCTTGATACAATTACAGTTAATTGGCAGGTTCTGCTCATCAGCACAATAATCAACACAAAAACGAGAAAAAAGGATCCTAACAAAAGCTTTCCCCTCTCTCCCTCTCTCTTATTCTTTTTCTGTGACCTTCTACGTTGCTGAGAGAGAGAGAGAGAGAGAGAGAGAGAGAGAGGAGAGAGAGAGAGAGAGAGAGAGAGAGAGAGACAGACAGACAGACAGACAGACAGACAGACAGACAGAGAGAGAGAGAGAGAGAGAGAGAGAGAGAGAGAGAGAGAGAGAGAGAGAGAGGAGAGAGAGAGAGAGAGAGAGAGAGAGAGAGAGAGAGAGCAGGGTCCCATCTGCAGGCTTGACTGAAGGGTAGCAGGGGTGACAGGAAATGAGGTTAGGCCCCTTTGTCTTGGGTTGTCTTGCCACGTGCCTCCCGTTGTGCTGATGGAGATGACTGCGCCCTGCTGACAGACAGACAGGCAGACAGACAGCCATACTGACCTGCACTGGTGCCCTGCTGACAGACAGACAGACAGACAGCCACACTGACCTGCACTGGTGCCTTGCTGACAGACAGACAGACAGACAGCCATACTGACCTGCACTGCACCTTGCTGACAGACAGACAGCCACACTGACCTGCACTGAACCTTGCTGACAGACAGACAGACAGACAGACAGACAGACAGCCTCATTGACCTGCACTGCACCTTGCTGACAGACAGACAGACAGCCTCACTGATCTGCACTGCACCTAGCTGACAGACAGACAGACAGACAGAAGACAGACAGACAGACAGACAGACAGCCTCACTGAC
>CM060318.1:89055705-89070486 GCA_030674155.1 Stramonita haemastoma | reverse complement strand
TCTCCTCTCTCTCTCTCTCTCTCTCTCTCTCTCTCTCTCTCTCTCTCTCTCTCTCTCTCTCTCTCTCTCTCTATGAATGTTTGAATGTATGTATGTATGTATGTATGTATGTATGTATGTATGTATGTATGTATGTATGTCTGTATGTATGTATGTATGTATGTATGTGTGTGTGTGTGTGTGTGTGTGTGTGTGTGTGTGTGTGTGTGTGTGTGTGTGTGTGTGTGACCTACGTGTAGGAGTGAGTTTTACGTGTATTATTATCATACTATTATCACTATTGTTGATATTATTCTTATTGTCATCATTATAATCATTGTATTATCTTTAGTTCCTTCTGAGTTCATTTTGTTGTTATGAGTTGTAACAATGTTGTAGCTAAGTATTTTTGGGTGGACTTTTCTTGGTTGCTAAGTTGTTTATTTCATTATGTTTCTTTGGTTGCTCTTTATCTATTAACGCTTCTCTTTTCTTTTATAATCAAAATCATTTTATTGTGGCTTCTGATTTTCGTCTTCTGAAAGTGTGCATTTTTATTATCTTATTATGTATAATGTCCTTATTCCTTTATGTTGTTTGGTACTGCATATAGTTTTACTGTTTAGTATCTTTTTATCTTGATGTTTTCCCTGAAAAGGGCGGGGACTGGATGTAAAAAAGCACATGAGTGCTTATCTATTATCCTCGAATAAAGAATTTTGCCTTGCTTGCCTTGCCTTCTCTTCTCTCTCTCTCTCTCTCTCTCTCTCTTCCTCTCTCTCTCTCTCTCTCTCTCTCATCTCTCATCTCTCCTCTCTCTCTCTCATCTCTCTCTTCCTCTCTCTCTCTCTCTCTCTCTCTCACACATACACACACACACACTCACATACACACACACACACGCACACACACTCACACACACTCACACGCACACACTCATAAACACAAACACACAAACAAACGCACACACACACAAACACACACACACACACACACAAACAAACTCACACACACACACACAAACAAACACACACACACACACACACACACACACACACACACACACACACACACACACACACACACACACACACACACACACACACACACACACACACACACACACACACACACACACACATTTCCCGGGGCAATCAATCATGGGATGGATTGAAATTGACTCAAGGGAAAGAGCACCTCGAGTCTGTGAGATCTTTGGAGATTTCAAATTGCCTATCTCCTGCCTGCCTAACTTCACCCTCTATTGTGTTAGCTAGTCTCGGCTGCTCTTTTTTCAATGTTTGTATCTTTCTTGTCTTTTTTCTCTATTGCTGTGTTGTCTCTCGCTCCTTTCTTTGAGATACTTTCTATAAGTTGCTTTCTTTCCTCCTTTTCTTTGTTTTTTTTTATCTTGTTTTAAAATTTTGTATTTTCCACATGACTCGAAGTCTGTGTGTCAAAAGTCCTGGAGCTTTATTGTTTTCTTGTTCTGTATTGTCCTGTTCTATATTGTATTGCATTGTGTTGTACTTTATTGTTCAGGATCGTATTGTATTGTAGTGTTTTGTTTTGTTTTGTCTGATATTGTCTGGCATTATATACCCCTTTTCAGTCACAGTAGATTTCTTTGTTTGGAATGTGGGCTGCTCTCGCCAGGGAGAGAAGGGCAAGTTTTGGGGGGGTTTTCTTTACTCTTTACAAGCGTAATTGTTTTCCTATCAGAGTGGGTTTTTTTTCATTTTCCTGGAGTTAACTCTCTTGTCAACGTGAGTTATTTTACATGTGTTAAATATTGTTGGTGTGGCGCTTTCCCCAGCTTAACACCCTGGAGTCACCCAGAATGTACAGTCCGACATTATTCAATCCACCTGGAAATCACTGTAAGGTTGAAAATACACACGGGGTGAGAAGTTTGCCTGTGTGACTGCTTCGATTACCTTGCCCTATAGGCAGCATTATTCGGAGGATATATCTGCGCTTGAGTAAGCAATGCAGTAAATGAATATACAAAACAGGCCAAAAAATATTGAACTGAATGTCGAAGTCATGTGGATGAGACTATAAACCGAAGACCTGTGCGCGAACGCACGCAGACCATCTTGTGCATACGTTAAAAACCCGTTCCGCCTTTCAGTAGAGAAGGCCGTTGTTTGCCGGTAAGAGCGGATGACAAAATTATCTATAAAAAAAACAGCATGCACACAGTTGTCGTGTTTAGACACCATCCCTGAAGAAAAATCGGGGAGTTGGAGTCCCCAAAGCGGTTCTGGAGTGTATATCGGCTCCTGCGACAGCACTGGAACCATTCGTATAGGCGATTGCCTTCCCAATGGACCATTCCTGCGACGTGGAGAGGAGGGGATGGCTGCATAGGTAACAGCTTGCCCTCCATACTTACCCAGGCTTTGCGCTCTAGAGCCTAGAGCGCAGCACCATAGTCTTCCGGGACTGAAGGATGCCTACCTAAGACAGATGGACAGCTTTACACGATCTGTCTGAACATGGTGATGCGGATTTGACAGCAGAATGATATGGCAGATTCAGGCGGCATCTGCTGTCCGTTCACACTTTGCTCATGAAAGCAAGGGGAGGCGGTGTAGCCTAGTGGTTAGAGCCTTGCCCTCGTGATGTGACTGCTCTTGGGCTAGCGACCAGCGAGGCACACCCGTTTTAGGGACTTTCATCCTGGAGTTAACATCGGTACTGAATCCACTCCCCCAAACTTCCTTCGAATGAGACGACAAACCAAGGTCCTGTGTGTGAATGCATGCAAAGCAACTTGCGCAAGTGTTAAAGGCCCATTCCATCGTTTGGAAAAGTAAGCCATCTCTCGCTGGTAGGAATGGATGACAAAATAATTCTAAAAACACATGCACACAGGTGTTGCGTTTGGACACCATCCTTGGAAGTTGGAATTCGGCTACCTAAATGGTGGTCAAAAACCGACTCATACATAAAATCAGACCATTGAGGAACCTGGGAGCTGAATAAAAAAAAAGCAGACCTGCTGTGAAGGTTATACTGCCAAAATGTCAAGCCAGAGTATTCCCCAGCAGCTGTCTCTACAAGGAACTGTCGCTTCAGTGTGACAACAATCTGGCCTTCAAGTCCTGGTATCTTCTGCCTCAAAACTTTGACAGGCATCAGTACAGAGGTGAGACAGATGGTATACAGCAGGAGAGAACATTGCACGATCATTACGTTTGTTTTTCCTTCTTGGTGTTCTGTCATTCTTCAAAGTCTGTTGTGCAGTATTTGCACAAAATAATGGTTATTCTTTTTCAATGTGCTCCAAGAGACGTGACTGTAATTACTTGTGTAAAATGCTTTAATTAAGATCTGCGGTCGGTGCTTTAATCCTCATAATGGGAAAGTAGCACAACTAATATCTCTCTCTCTCTCTCTCTCTCTCTCTCTCTCTCTCTCTCTCTCTCTCTCTCTCTCTCTCTCTCTCTCTCTCTCTCCTCTCTCTCTCTCTCTCTCTCTCTCTCTCTTCCCGTGTACCCCTTGAATAAAAAAAATCTATTCTTTGATTAGATGAAGCTGTCTAAATATGGCGGTTGTTCTTCAACTGATATTCACGCACACATTTAATTTCTGCTGGCCGTCTTAAAATAACTTTTTGATAGAAACTTTGAACAATAACTTCCATTTATTTCTAAAATGTCTAAAACTGTCTCTGACAAAACAGTCTATTCTTTTCTCTTCCTTCACTTGGTCATGTAAACTTAATTTTGTCTCTCAGACATTGGGAAATACTAGATTAATGTATTCATATACTGATGAGTCCGTGATGTTTTGTCATCCCAGCGCGTTTTATTATTTTATCCCTCGTGTTCTTTGGAAATTACTTATTCGGAATTTCTGCTTCGCTTTCTATGACTTTGACATTTGCTATAAATGTGTTGAGTGGGCAGGGGATATTGAGTTTTCTTTTGTTAATAGTGTGAAAGAAAGACAAATGAGAATAATTTTTACTTAATAGGGGCATGGGTTTATGCCAGAACTTATCTCACGATGCTTCTATTTTTACAGGATTTTTTAACATACATTTTTATTTCTCAAACCAGTCTTTAAGTTCCTTTTTATTTTGGGCTCATGTCTAGAAATAAAATGGTGATGTGTAAAATAATGGCGCGTTTATTAAAGAACATATATTTTTATGTATCATGCGGCATGTGTGCCTACGTATCGGGATATTTTTTATCCAGAATGGTGTTAGTGTCCTCTCTTTTGGTAGCATGATAATCATGGAAGCACCTTACAGTGTTGTAAAAGTTGCAGATTTGGGGTAAAATTTTCAAACAAGGCTTGGGCTACAATAACAGTTGCATTTTTGATATAGGTAGTTTTATCAATAAGGTGAAAATGTGTACAATATTTGCATTTTCGCCTCTAAATGTACTCTTGTTTTTCTAGTTCTTTATCTTGCTCTTGTTTTGTCCCTGTTCTTGTTCTTGTTCCTGCTCTTCTGTTTCTTCATCATCATTATTATCTTCCTCTTTTTCTTCTTTTCGTCATCATCAGCATCATTGGCGGTGATGGCAACACAGTCATTGTCATCGCCGCTACCGCTGCCACCTCCACTACCACTACTACTATTTTGACGACAACGGTGACAACTATACTACATTCTTGCTCTTAATTTTTTATTATTTTTTCTTTTCTTTGCTTCTTGTTCTGTTTTTAATCTTTTTCTTTCATTTTGTCTGTATCTATGACAAACTTTTTTTTTCTTTTCACTTCGCTTTTTCAGGCTTTTTTCATGTTTTCATTTGTTTTGTTTCTCCTTTTTTTCTGTTTTTGCAGTTTTTTCTTGTTCTGATTTTTCTCATTTGTTTTCTTTGTTTCTTTATTTCTTCCGTCTTTTTATTTACTTTATTTTCTTGTTTTTTTCTTGTGTGTGTTTGGATTTGTTTGGGTTTAGTTTTTGTTGGGGGGTTTATGGGGGTCTTTTGCTTTTTTTTGTCGTTGTTGACTTCGTTTTGTTTGTTCTGTGCTGTTTTTTTCTCAATTTCCCTTTGTTTTCTTTGTTTGGTATTGATGTTTTCTTCCTTCCTTCTCCATTGCTTAACCTTTCCCGGTCTATCTTATTTCTTTTCTTCCACCAAGCTAACGGTTTGTTTAAAAACAAACCGATTCAGCATAGTTCTTCTTCTCTTATACTTTCTGCCTGCCCGCTTCTCTGTCTCTATATCTCTTTGTGTCTTTCTCTCTGTCTGTGTCTGTGTCTGTGTCTGTGTCTGTCTGTTTGTCTGTCTGTCTGTCTGTCTGTCTGTCTGTCTGTCTGTCTGTCTGTCTGTCTGTCTGTCTGTCTGTCTGTCTGTCTGTCTCTCTCTCTCTCTCTCTCTCTCTCTCTCTCTCTCTCTCTCTCTCTCTCTCTCTCTCTCTCTCTCTCTCTCTCTCTCTCTCTCTCTCTCTCTCTCTCTCTCTCTCTCTCTCTCTCACACACACACACACACACACATACATACACACGCACGCACACACGCACACGCACGCACACACACACACACGCACACGCACACGCACACGCACGCACGCACACACACACGCACACACACACACACACACACATACGCACACACCTTTACTTTCCTATTCTTGCATAAAGATTACATGAATACCAACCGGAATCAAAAGATTTGTACTGTACAACTAACTGTCTTGCAACAGATTTTCAAACATAATAAACTCTGAAAAGAATGGAAGGTGCTCGTGTTTGATGTGGTCAATTTAGAAAAGCAATTCCACGGAAACATCTAAATAAATAGCACTACTATGTCTTAAGTGGGCAATGCTGTCTTTGGACAAAACAGTCCATTCTTTTCTCTTTCTTCTTCTGCTCGTGCAAAGTACATCGCTTTTTTTGTACAAAGAGAAGCAACAAGTCTTCCAGTTCATAGATTGAGAACTTCATGTGAGTTTTTTTGTTTACTGTTCTTTTCTTTTATTCTTTTATATCGAAGACAATGGGATAAGCACTCTTGTGCTTTTTTACATCCAGTCCCCGTGTGTATGCAGTTTTGTAAATGTCATCTGTTCCCACCGGAACACGATGGCCTACTCTTACGAAAAGCGGAACAGGATTTAACGGTGTGCGCAAGATGTTCTGTGTGCGTTCGCATACGGGGCCTCGGTTTATAGTCTCATCCGAAGGACTTTGGTGGAGAGTGGAGTCAGCACTGATGTTAACTCCAGGAGAAAAATCCCCTCGAACGGGAATCGAACCCGGATCGTCAAATTGCGAGCGCAATGTTCTGACCACTAGACTATCCCGTCCCTATACTGTAAGGTCATATGTATGGCTGGTCTTCCAAAATAATATGTCTCATATTTCTATTACATTTTATATAGCTTAAAATTTTGTATAGATGTGTCTTTACTGAACAAGAGAGTTAATATTATGGTTTGTTACATAGTGTGAAACAGGCACAAACGAAGACGACTCCTGCTCATGTAGAAAATGTTGAGATCAGACATGATCTCGTAGTGCTTTGTATTCTGCTTTTCGCTCAATTTTGGATATGACAGCTTCTGAAAATTGGGGTTTAGACTTGTGTTTTATTCTAAGATGAAGTTGCTCGATTTTTTTTCAGAATGAAGGTGCTGTTGTTGAGATTAGTTTGCTTATATTATGCTGAGTGCAGAACCTCTTACCGGTTACTCTTTTTTCAAGAATTATTTCTCCTTTTCCAAATAAATAGAAAATTTGATGAATTCATTAATATTGCTGAGATGCTAACATACAGTACATTTAACAAACATGGGGTTATTTCCATTTAAGTTTGTTTTTTTTAACAATAAAAATAATTCACCTTTTGGGTTAGAAATATTCTGCTGGTTTCATCAACCTCCTCCTCCGCATCTTCCTTCTCTTCTGTTCTTTTTCGTCTTCTTTAACAGTATCGTTTCTTTCCTTTCGGGAAACCAAGTGACAAGGGAAGCGTATGCTTATTCTGCAAACTGTTCTCATTTCTTGCGCATTGCCTGCCATTCAGTTTGAAGACAACTCCAATATTTGTTTCTTCAACATTGCCTCATAGATTGGACCTCAGTGGGTGTCAAATGTTAGCTTTTGTCTGTTTATCTTTTGCTCTCGCTCTCTCTCTGTCTCTCTCTGTCTCTCTCTGTCTCTCTGTCTCTCTGTCTCTCTGTCTGTCTGTCTCTCTGTCTCTGTCTCTGTCTCTGTCTGTCTGTCTGTCTCTCTCTGTCTCTCTCTCTCTCTCTCTCTCTCTCTCTCTCTCTCTCTCTCTCTCTCTCTCTCTCTCTCTCTCTCTCTCTCTCTCTCTCTCAACTTGATGTATCCCTGAAAAGGGCGGGGATTGGATGTAAAAAAGCACACGAGTGCTTATCTATTATCCTCGAATAAAATACTTTGCCTTGCCTTGCCTTGCCTTGCCTTGCCTTGCCTTGCCTTGCCTCTCTCTCTCTCTCTCTCTCTCTCTCTCTCTCTCTCTCTCTCCTCTCTCTCTCTCTCTCTCTCCTCTCTCTCTCTCTCTCTCTCTCTCTCTCTCTCTCTCTCTCTCTCTCTCTCTTAGCATTCAGCTCCATCATCCCTGCCAGAGGCCGACATCATCTCAACAACGCCATCCGTCCCTCTAACAGCAACCTCCAGACCGCCTGTGAACAATTGGAAGTGAAGTTCATTGACCACACCACTACTTTCACAACCCCAGCAGGTGCCCCTCGGCTTGCCCTCTACCAAGATTTAGTCCATCCAAGTGCTAAGGGAACCGCAAGACTTGCCACCAACATAAAGGCATCTTGGTCAATTCAGCAAGATCAGCAGCAAAACATTGAAGTGGGTATGCCGCAGTCCTCATTGTCCAATGTAAAAAAGCCAAGGAACAACACTATGCCCCATGAACTAAACTTCACAAGGAAATTCCATTCTGGTTCCAACTTTGAAAGAAGAACTGTACCAACTACCTACAATGGTGCAGATCTGATGGAACCTCACTACCATGATCCCCAGGCTGACACTTCTCACAACACCCGGAACTGCCCACCCCCATCATCTCTTCTTCATTACCCCAATCTTAATTCACATCCTGGACGGACAAACTTCAGGTCTTCACATATACCGTCAACTGTTGATGGTTTCCCCCATGATATCAATGGAAGGAAAGCACCCATGCCCCTACCTCCCCATCCCACTGAGGACAGTAGTCATCCCAGAGATGCTTTCTCCCGTAATGTCCGCCCAACAGAAACAAATCTGCCCTTTCCTCACCAATTCAGACATGACAGAGGTCATTACAGACACACTTCTCATGTAGCCCCTAAACTTCAGCAAGCAACTAATCAGACTGTTTCTATGCCTCCAGACTTTTCTGCCAGTCACAGATACATACATCCTTTTGCTGTTGATTTACTGGCCATGGCATCCCAGTTGTTGTATCAACAGCCATCCTCACTATCCATGTCAAATTGTCCAATGTAAACATGATTTTTAAACCATCTGTTTAGTACTCCATGTTAGCCTGAGGGAAATGTCAGAGATTGTGTGTGTGTGTGTGTGTGTGTGTGTGTGTGTGTGTGTGTGTGTGTGTGTGTGTGTGTGTGTGTGTGTGTGTGTGTGAGTGTGGGTGGGTGTGTGGGTGGGTGCATGCATGTGAGTATTTGGATGTATTTCCCTCTGGGAATCTCCTGAAGACTCCTAGGCATAAGTATGTGATGCATGGTATGCATGGATGATATACCGGGCTGGGCACTAGTCAATGATTACTGACGGTGGTAGGTTATATAATTATTGTCCTTGGAAAAGTGAACTTGTGACTTACTGTGACCTTGAATTACAAATTTTGGGATCATTGTGTTAATTTGCTTTTTCTTTTCTTTCATCTCTTAGCGAAAAAACTTGATAATTTGCCTTTAGCAGTAAGCTGTAGCTTTTGTTGTTGGTTTTTACTTTGTTTCTTTTCAGTGTTTATTTTGTTTATTTGTTGTTGTTGTGTGTGAGGTTTTTTGTTTGTTTGAGTGAGATTGGGAATTAATTCTTTTTGGGCCTTGAGTGTGGTTCACCTTTGTGTCTTTTGTGAGTGTGGTTCACCTTTGTGTCTTTTTGTGAGTGTACATTGAAAATCTGAGCTTTTGTGCATTGTGTATTGAGTAGTTGATCATTTCAGTTTTATCCTGCATCTACATATCATTACTTTGGTCACTTGTTATTCATATTTCTTTGCTGAAGACTTTTCACATTGATTTTTATTTTTCCTCTTTGTGATTCACGTTATCCCTTGGGATCAGTGTAAGCGTGTGCATTTTTTGTGTTTTCTTCAAAATACCAAATTCGCATACATTTCTAAGGTTCTCAACAGATTATAAATCATAACTAAATTGGTCCTTTATCATGTTTCTTCTTTAATGCTGTATCACAATGTCAGACAGCAATAATTCCTGGCTAAAGGAAGAGGGACTCAGAGTAGGTCATTTAAATATAAATCATATGATAAACAAATTAACTGAGATATCTTCTATTTTGACAAATTCAGGAAAGAGTTTTCATGTATTTGGATTTTCAGAATCTCGTCTTTCCTCCCAGATTTCTGATAGTGATATATCATTCCCTGGTTACATTGCAGTTCGCAAGGATCCATTACAAAACAAGGAAACCGGTTTACTCCTTTATATGCATCAGTCACTGAGATTCAAAAGAATAGATACCTTAGAGCAACATAACGTAGAAGCACTCTGGGTCGAAATTCAAATAAAATTTACCAAGCCATTTCTAATCTGTTTACTATACAGAAATCCATCGAAAGAATTGATTGGAACGATCGTTTTATTTCAATGATGGACCACGCATACACTCAATGTAAAGATATCATTGTATTAGGAGACTTCAATATAGATTTACTAAAAGACAATAAGCATTGGAATCTAACGTATAAATCTTATGGACTAACACAGTTAATACAATCACCAACGCGAGTAACTAGTGTCTCTAAAACTCTTATTGACCATTTATATGTATCTGATCCTAAGACTATTATTGAAACATCAGTCCCTGAGTGTGGTTGCAGCGATCATTATCCGATTTGTTTTACATGGTCAAAAAAAGGCACAAAAATACCAAAGTTAAATCATAAAACTATTGTGTTTCGAAATTTTCAAAATTCGATAGTGAAAAGTTTATTTATGATCTTACACATTCTTCTCTCAATAGCGTATATCAGTATACAGACCCTGATATGGCATTAGAAGTATGGTACAAGATTTTTTATGGCATATACAACAAACATACTCCACTGCAAACGAAGAGAGTTCAATATAGGATAAAACCTCCATGGCTGACAGATGAAATACAGAAAGCCATTTACCATAGAGATTATTTGCTGAAACATAGCTCCCGTGAAAATTATAAAAGGCAGAGAAATAAAGTAGTTTCCCTCATTCGAACAGAAAAAAAGAAATATTTTCTAAATGCACTGAGCAAGAAGAACAATGGTAGACTAATCTGGAAAGCCATGCATCAATTAACAAATAAAAATGTCAACAGTTCAACCAGTACGCAAAATGATATATCAGCTGACAAACTAAACTACCATTTTTCAACTGTAGCAAAACAAGTAATTCAAAATGACTACTCGAAAGAAAATAATTTACATGAACTGCAAAAGTATTGTAAAGACAAAAATATTCGCCTTTTTGCGAAAATACAACCCTATGCGTTCAAGAAGTTTACACTGCTTTAAGAAAGCTCAAACAGACAAGCACCCGTGGCATTGATGGAATTGATGGAAAAATTCTTAAGCTTTCAGCACCAATCATAGCAGAAACTCTTACATATGTTTATAATCTTTGCATTGATAAAAACTATTTCCCTAAAGGTTTTAAACAAGCAAAAATTATTCCCATATATAAATCTGGAAACAAGACCGATCCATCCAACTACAGACCAATTTCTATTTTATCTGTTCTTTCTAAGCCTCTGGAGCAACATATTTATAAGTGTCTTCTTTCTCACTTAAATCAACATGATCTCATACACCCCAACCAGTTGGATTTAGAGAATATCATTCCTGTCACACAGCTTTAACAAAGCTGGTTGATCGCTGGCTATTAAATATAAATAGAAAGCAATTTACTGGAATACTGTTTGTTGATTTTGCAAAGGCATTTGATGTTATAAATCACAAACTTCTTCTTAAAAAGTTAGCACTTTACAAATTATCCCGTAGTACTTTGAGTTGATCTCCTCTTTCCTTTCTGATAGACAACAGAAAGTATCTTTAAATGGATCTATCTCTGATTTTCTCCCAAACACTTATGGTGTGCCTCAGGGTTCAGTTTTGGGTCCCCTACTTTTTCTACTTTACATTAATGATCTTCCTTTATCCATAGGTACTCAATGCGACATGTTTGCTGATGACACCACCCTTGAAACAACGAACTCTGATGCGCGTGAGGTTTATCATACAATGCAAAAAAGTATCAATAACCTTATTCAGTGGACACACTTAAACCACATGTCTCTACATCCCAATAAAACTAAATTTATGTTGATTACCAATAGACAAAAGCGTCAAAACCTCACCCAGTCTTTACCCTTTCTGTATATTTCTAATGTGAAAGTCGATGAAGTAACGAATCATAAAGTTTTAGGTGTAACAATAGATAATAACCTCACATGGTCGAAACACTTAGAAAAAATGTCTAGAAATATAGCATCAAAACTGTATCAGTTTAGAAAAATAAAGAACTTTTTAAACTTACATGCTAGGAAACTATTCTTTTATGCATATATACAAACTCACATTGATTATGCATCTACACTCTGGGATCTAGCGAGTAAAAATGTACTTAAACATTTGCTTAGCGTTCACAAAAGAGCCATTAAAATTGTCATTAATAAGGCATCTACTCTAACAGACTTTGATTATAAACAAGCAAATATACTTCCCCTCCCAGCCAAGTTAATTTACAATAAAGGCATTCTCATGTATAAAATACTCCATGGTAAGACTCCACATTCTCTTAGGAATATGTTTACTTATAATAGTTATCGACATTCGCACAAAATAAATGTTCCTTTCACAACAATTAATCTTTATAAGTCTAGCCTTATGTACTCTGGAGGATGGCTATGGAATAATATTCCAGAGCTCCTAAAATGTGAATCTAATTTTTCTAGATTTAAAACCAACATGTTTAATTACTTAATGAGTCTCTCTGATTTAACATTCCTTTCTCCAAACATGTATTGAACACAAACACGTATTGAACTGATCTATTATCAACACTATTATTGTCACTCAGCATGTATCTTACCGTTTGTCGTAGTCGTTGTTCATATCATCACCATCATTATCATCATTATCACCATCATCATCATCCTCATCCTCAACACCATCATCCTCATTAGCGTCTTTTTGTCACCCTCATCATAGTTTGTGTTATAATCATCATCATCATCATTGTTCTTGTTGCTATTAATATGATTATTTACATGACTAGATGGTCGGATGCTTTTTTTTTTTTTTTTTTTTTTTTTTTTTTTTTAATTTTTTTTTTTTTTTGATATGGAAATGTTAATATTTGCAAAATTATGCTCTCTCTCTCTCTCTCTCTCTCTCCTCCTCTCCTCTCTCTCTCTCTCTCTCTCTCTCTCTCTCTCTCCTCTCTCTCTCTCTCTCTCTCTCTCTCTCTCTCTCTCCTTCCCTATACTCTCCTGTCTGGTATTTAAATTTGTATTCCTAATAATTATATTCTTTGTTTTGATTTTCCCCCGTATTCTTCAAAAAGAAATTGTTCATTCTTTGGTTGAGAGGTTGGTTTTCTTGATTGTTGGTTATTTGTGTTCTTTTATGCCCAGAGGGCTGGTTGTAAAAAAGCATGTTTGCTTATGCCATTACCCTCTTAAAATAAAATTTATTCAATTCAATTCAATTCAATTCAATTCTCTCTCTCTCTCCTCTCTCTCTCTCTCCTCTCTCTCTCTCTCTCTCTCTCTCTCTCTCTCCTCTCTCTCTCTCTCTCTCTCTCTCTCTCTCTCTCTCTGTCTCTCTGTCTCTGTCTCTGTCTGTCTATCTCTGTCTCTGTCTCTGTCTCTGTCTCTGTCTGTCTGTCTGTCTGTCTGTCTGTCTCTCTGTCTCTGTCTCTGTCTCTCTCTCTCTCTCTCTCTCTCTCTCTCTCTCTCTCTCTCTCTCCTCATCCTTTCATCCCCTGTACTTTGCACCATCTTGAACCAAGTCCGTCCTAGATTGAAAAAAAACAAATACTTGTTGGAACATGGCAACCGCACTACACTGTTGTCCACGCAGTCAAACTTTGAACAAAAAAAAAGTTGACATCTGACATTTAATTTGGGCTGGTTGCTTAGAAATAGCAGTTCCACAAAGCCTTGAACAAAACACAGACGTAGATTTTACAGAAACAATTAAGTTTGCACGAAAAAGGCATACTGTCTATAATAAAGCAATCCTTTTTTTCTGTCTTCTCTTTTTGGTGCAAACTTAGTTCGTCTTCTAAAACAGTGAGAAAAGCTAAGTTGACATTTTATTATACTAACAACTCTGCGTCATTCTCTTATTCCAGTGAGGGTTTTTTATTTCCCGTTCAGGAAGTGATATGAACAAAAATAGAGCGTCTTTAATAAACTGAACTTTATACCAGCTGGTCTCAAATAAAAAGAAAAACTTAGAAGAAAAGGAACACCTGATACAATAAGTTTAGATCCTCTTTTTAGACAAATATATTTTTTCAAAGAAATGTGGAATAAAGAAAAACTAGCCTCATGTTAACTATGCTCGATATTGTCTCTGGCAAATCAGTCCAACCTGTTCTCATTCTTTCTTTTTTTCTTATAAAAGCGTAACATGTTTTCTCAGACAAGCAGAAGTATTGAACTAACTTGCTCGATTTCATGTACTGATCAGCTGGTGCCGTTTCGTAATTCCAAAGAATTATTGTTTTCATTTTCCCTGCTGCTTTTATAGTGACCTGCTAAGTAGCTCTGCCTGTGCATTTGATGACTTTGGCGTTTGTTTTTAGCATTTATTAACTGTACAAGACTCCTGAGCTTGTCTTTGTTTAACATTGTCTTTCTTCACCTGTCCCGTAGTCCCGCGAACCGTGGGGGCACCACTGAAGATTTTGCAACCATCTTCCTCCACTCCCCACAGTCCTCCGCCCTCTGTAGCAGATCGCTCCACCCGCCTGTAAAATTTGTAAAAGCATGTCCATCGTGCAATGTTGATCTGGTTTTACACATCATATTGTTTGTTTGTGTTTCTCTTTTTCGTTTTGTTCCGACGTTTTACGGCCTCTCTGAAACTGGCAGGGGATGGGAGGGGGATTGTCCTTGCATGGGGCTTATGATTTAAGAAAATCAAGCTATGTGTGATTTTTCAGTGGCTGTTGGGAATATAGGCCAGAGTACGCATCTTTAAGATATAGTTTGATTTTGTTTTCATTTTCAAAAAATGTTGTTACTGTAAACATCTTATAGAACTGACTGATATAGTTACTGATGATGACAATGGTTACTGCACAATGGTTTACTATAATGATTTTGTCAAGCAGGAGAGGACGGCTATTGCGATGATACCAGAAAATATATTTGATATTTAAACGTTTACTTCGTTTCTGTTATATAAGAACACAACACATAGTTCATTAGAAAACACTTCAATATTTCTATTTTGGTCACAAGACTCTCCTTGTTCCTCTCATTCTTGTTTTTGTTGTTGTTGTTGTTTTTCTTCTTCTTCTTCTTCTTCTTCTTCTTCTTTTCTTCTTCTTCTCTTCTTCTTCTTCTTCTTCTTCTTCTTCTTCTTCTTCGTCTTTGCAATTCTT
>CM060318.1:89045705-89053205 GCA_030674155.1 Stramonita haemastoma | reverse complement strand
ACAAAGGCCTTTGTGTCTGCGGCCTCTCAGAAAGCTGGAAGTGTCTGGAACTGTCACGTCCCAGACTGCCAGATGTGATAGGTCCATAGTCTGGCGATGGAGTTAAGATAACTGTGAAACCAGGGACATCTTGCCAGTGAACACATGGCTGTAGATTCTCTGACTGTTCTCAGACGCAGACAGACAGCTAGTTTGCATGCATGCATATTTATGTGCGTACACACAAACGTATCCACACTTTCATGTACTAGCGTAGGCCTAAGCACGCATTCATGCATGCAAGCATGCACATATACGCACGCACGCTCGGATGCACGTATATACATACACACACATACGTACACATATATACACTCATTAATGTGTGAGGGTGCATAGGTATGCAAGCACAAAACACTCACAAGCTTACATGCATTTGATTTATGAACAATATCACTTAGATCGTTTAATGTGAAACGGCAAAGTTATAGATAAATCATTCCTAATGTATGTTAGTATATATCTCTGTAAGTCACCGCAAATTTCCGTGCACGGAATCTGGTCTGCTCTCCCTGGGGAAAGCGCGTCACCACAAAAGCAGCACAAACCTGATTCTTTTTTTTTCTCCTGTCTCTGTATGTATTTGCTTCCCTATGAGAGTAACTTTTCCGTTGAGAATTTCATCAGAAATAACTTGGGGCTTTGTCCCGATTTATCTCATAGGGACCTCACTTTTTGTGCAATTCAAAAGATAATAAGCACCCTGTTTAAGTGACGGGGGAAAGCATATGGTTTAAACTGGGATCTAACCTGTGACTTCTTTCGTTTTCAATTTCTTTTTATTATTTTTTCGTTCCTTGGCTAGAGCGGCAAGGTTTGCCAATGGTGAGATTTTTGCATATGCGACAGTTTGTGTCCACCATTAAGGTAGCTACATTTCGACTTCGGGCTTTTTTCATGTCTTCACTATCTCTAGACTACCGGTTTATAACGCTTTAGTTATGTATGTAATCCTTACTCCTTATTGAGCTTGAGAACAAAGACAAAGTCAGCACCTTAGTATCTGGCATTCTGTACATCTTTCAGATCGATGTCTTAACCCACGTCTTGAATAACCGCACACATAACTCACTGTATAAACATTGAGGCGGGCGGGATAGCTCAGTGGTCAAGGCACTCGCTTTTCCCAAACTAAGATCAACCAGCAACGAGCGTGGTTACCAAGTGGGTGGGTGACCGTTTGCGCGCCTTGGCTTCAGGACAGTCGCCCAGTTCACCCAGTTGTAAATGGGCACATGCCTCTTTAGGGTCAGGGAAGGTAAAGCAGTGATGGAGAGGAGATGGGCGCCGCCCTCAATATGCTGGCCCCTAGAGAAGCTGAGGTCTCTGATACCTTGCTCCCCAACGAACACACAGGTTATGGGACACCTTTACCTTTCTACACTCATTAAAACCCCATCCTTGAATCAGACCATTATTTTTGTCAGTTATTGATGTAAACTAACTCTGCCTAGGACGGTCCCAAGCCCGGCTGAAAAAGGAGGAGGGTTTGGCGTAGGGTTAGCTACCCCACCCTGTGAAAAAAACTCTAGCTACAGAAACGCCAAATAGCAATTTAACAGACATCGCGGACCTGGGGAGGGATGGACCTCCAGCTGGAAGGAGTATGAAGTCGGGCGGTGAAAGCCAGAATCATCTGGAAGCCGTCAGACCGAAGACCATCATCTCCACCAGGACCACCACATCCATCGGTACATGGAACGTCAGGACCATGTACGAGACGGGGAAGACAGCGCAAGTAGCCGCAGAGATGAGGAAATTCAACCTCACCATCCTAGGAATCAGCGAAGTCAGATGGACTGGTTCCGGGCAGAAGCGACTGACTTCCGGGGAGCTGCTGCTGTTCTCGGGGCACGAGCAGGAAGATGCTGCACACACCCAGGGAGTCGCCCTGATGCTTTCCAAGCCAGCACAGGGAGCGCTCATCGGGTGGGAGGCACACGGACCAAGGATCATGACAGCCTCTTTCCGTACAAAGAAGAAGAGGATCAACATAGACATTATCCAGTGCTACGCCCCAACGAACGACAGCGAGGAGGAGGAGAAGGACGACTTTTATAACAGATTGCAGACCATCATACAAGACAGACCGAAGAGAAACATCATCATCGTAATGGGCGACTTCAATGCCAAGATAGGTAGTGACAACCAGGGATACGAGGAGATCATGGGGCGGCATGGGCTAGGCGAGATGAACGACAACGGGGAGGTTCGCAGACCTGTGTGCCACAAGCAACCTGGTCATCGGAGGAAGTGTTTTCCCGCACAGAAGGATACACAAGGCAACTTGGGTGTCGCCAGACCTGTCAACGGAGAACCAGATCGACCACATCTGCATCGTGAAGAAGTTTCGCCGCTCCCTACAGGATGTACGCGTCAAGCGAGGAGCAGACGTCGCTTCGGATCACCATCTACTTGTTGCCCGATTGAAGCAGAAGCTGAAGAGAAATTGGACGGGGGGATCCAGTCAACGCCAGCGTTACAACACCACGGCGCTGAAGGACAACAGGAAGCAAGAAGAGTTCAAGGTCACTCTATCCAACAAGTTCCAAGTCCTAGGAGAGCTGCTTGAAGAGGAGACGATAGAAGAGAGGTGGCAGAGAGTGAGAGAGACAGTGACCTCAACATGTCAGGAAGTACTGGGCCCCAAATCATTCACACACAAGGAATGGATTTCAGCAGCTACCCTAGAGAAAATAGAAGAAAGAAGAGAAAAGAAATTAGCCGTCAACAGCAGCAGGACACGATCAGCAAAAACAAAAGCCCAAGAGGAATACACAGAAGCAAATAGGGTTGTAAAGCGAAGCATTAAAGCAGATAAGCAAAACTACTTGGAGACATTGGCAAAAGAAGCAGAAGATGCAGCTCACCAGAACAGCACCAAAGACCTGTACTTCATCATCAAGAAGTTATCAGGGAAGTTTGCCAAGCCAGAGAGACCAGTAAAAGACAAGAACGGAGGAGTAATAGCTGATGACGAAGGACAGAAGAACAGGTGGATTGAGCACTTCCAGGAGTTACTCAACAGACCAGCACCTACAAACCCACCAGAGATACCGACAGCCGCAAGCGACCTGCCGATCAAGTGTAGTCCCCCCACAAAGGAAGAGATCCGCAGCGCCATCAAGCAATTGAAGAACGGCAAGTCTGCAGGACCTGACAGCATCCCAGCAGAAGCACTGAAGGCCGACGTCGAGACCAGTGTGAAGCTCCTCTACCCGCTCTTCGGCAAGATCTGGGAGGAAGAAGAAATACCAACAGAATGGAAAAAGGGTTACCTCATCAAACTCCCCAAGAAAGGCGACCTCAGTTCCTGCTCCAACTACAGAGGGATAACGCTGTTGTCCATCCCAGGAAAGGTGTTTAACCGCATCCTGCTGAACCGGATGAAGGACGCAGTAGACCCGCATCTCCGTGACCAACAAGCTGGCTTCCGAAAGGAAAGATCATGCACGGATCAGATTGCAACACTGCGCATCATCCTGGAACAGTCCCTGGAATGGAATTCGCCACTATACATCAACTTCATAGACTATGAGAAGGCTTTTGACAGCGTTGACAGACAGACCCTCTGGAGGCTACTGAGACACTATGGAGTGCCAGAGAAAATCACCAACATCATCAGGAAATCATATGAAGGAATGACCTGCAGAATAGTTCATGGCAGACAGCTCACCGACGCCTTTGAAGTAGATACCGGAGTAAGGCAAGGATGCTTACTATCTCCTTTCCTGTTCCTGCTGGCCATCGACTGGGTCATGAAAACCTCAGCGGACCAGAAACGTAATGGCATCCAATGGACACCTTGGAAACAGTTAGATGACCTTGACTTTGCGGATGACCTGGCCCTTCTCTCCCACACCCAGCAACAGATGCAGGAAAAGACCAACATCGTTGTGGAGAACTCGGCTAAACTGGGCCTCAACATCAACAGAGGAAAGAGCAAGGTACTCAAGACAAATGCAGCCAATGCAACACCCATCACAGTCAAAGGAGAAGCGCTGGAAGAGGTGGAAAGCTTCACATACCTCGGCAGCATCGTGGACACACGGGGAGGAACAGACACAGACGTCAGAACCCGCATCGGTAAAGCAAGGGCAGCCTTCAAGCAGCTCAGAAACGTCTGGGGATCAAGCGACATCAGCATCGCCACCAAGACCAGGCTCTTCAACACCATCATCAAGCCAATACTAATGTATGGAGCAGAGACCTGGAGAAACACAGTCACCACCATGAAGAAAATCCAGGTCTTCATCAACACCTGCCTCAGGAAGATCCTCAAGATACGCTGGCCAGACAAGATCAGTAATGAAGAATTATGGCAAAGAACCAGACAACAGCCTGTTGAGAAAGAAATCCTACAGAGACGTTGGCGATGGATAGGACACACACCCTACGGAAACCTGTATCCAGCATCACAAGACAAGCTCTCACCTGGAATCCACAAGGAAAAAGAAAGAGAGGGCGGCCTAGAAATACCTGGCGCCGGGACCTGGATGCAGATACGAGAAAGATGGGCAAGACGTGGGGACAACTGGAACGCCTAGCCCAGAGCCGAGATGCCTGGAGACAGCTAGTTGGCGGCCTATGCCCCAGAAGGGACCACAGGCAGACATGACATGACATGACATTGATGTAAACTCAGTGCCAGGGCCTACGTAAAGATGTTGTTTATGCTTACACTGTCATGTTGAGATTGCACTTCAGTCGTGACAAGCTTTTAGCATAAGAATCCAAAATCTCTTTAACACCCTAGGGTATTCATCTGGGGAAATGCGCACCAACAACATCAAAATCCCACCCATGTTTTGTGGAAGTGTATGTCATTTTTAGACCGCTGTAAGAACGACACGAAAATAGACCCATTTCTATGCACACAAGACTCCACGGGAAATATTGTGCTTGTAGAGTGAACGAAGCATCTCAAAAGTAGACGTTTCGTCGATGTAGCACAGCAAGACATTGGATTTATTGTAAACACTGGAAATTAAAATTGTCGGTCAGTCTGTTTGTTTGCTTGCTGTGTGATTTAGTTAAGGATTAGGTAAAAAATCAGTTTTTACATCGTAACAAGACAGCAAGTCAGGTGCAGTTTTTTTTAATGATAAGAAAATGACTGCTGAATCATACGAAAGCACCATTCTCTGTCTGTCCGTCTGTCTATCTTTCTACCTTTATCTGTAGCTGTCTCTGTCTGTCTGTCTGTCTGTCTGTCTGTCTGTCTGTCTGTCTGTCTGTCTGTCTGTCTCTCTATCTATCTATCTATTTATCTATTCATCTATCTATCTATCTATTTATCTATCTATCTATCTATCTATCTATCTATCTATCTATCTATCTATCTATCTCTCCATCTTTTGTGCGCGTGTGTGTGTGATCAACTGAATAACTATTAACTAAAATAAAAGTGGAAGTAGAAAAGAAACCACCACCACCACGAAGACTTCCAACAACAAACTTCTCTGCCTGTTTTTCTTTTCTTTGCTCCATCATTCCCTAGTTATTCACCCACAGGATGCAGGATGCAAGGGATATCGATCCCAGCTTATGTATTTGTCTGCCGGCTGAAAACCTTCAGTCCTCACTCACACTTGTAATGTGATTGTGGTGGCCACAGAAAGCCATCACGGTTCTGGCTGTGGAGGAGGGTGATGATAAAAGAGAAGGGTGCAGACTTTCAGACTCTGGGAGCTTCCAGCAGCAGAGGTGTTGGCTGGCTCTTTCGTGTCTACCTGTCTGCTGATGACTATTTCTGCATTTTTATCTCTGAGTCAGTTCTCTCTTTCAATACTGCGTACAACTCGTTGTGACGTGACTATTTCAGTTGGCTGGTTTTGATTAAGTTAAAGTGCGAGAACATTGTTTGTCTGGAAGGCACGTTTTTCTTTGATTGATGAGATCAGGAGATGTTTAATGCTATTTGTTCAACTTCTTCTAGAGAAGCGTTATGGAAAGCAGAGAGTGCGAGAGACAGAGACAGAGACATAAAGACAAACACACGACAGACAAACAGACACACCGACAAACAGACACACCGACAAACAAACAGACAGACAGACAGATATTTATTTATTTATTTATTTATTTATTTACAACGAGGATAATGGTATAAGCACTCATGTGCTTTTTCATCCAGTCCCCGTGTGTATGCAGTTTTGTAAATGTCATCTGTTCCCACCGGTACACAATGGCCTACTCTTACGAAAAGTGGAACAGGGTTTAACGTGTGCGCAAGATGTTCTGCGTGCGTTCGCACACGGGGCCTCGGTTTATAGTCTCATCCGAAGGACTTAGGGAGAGTGTAGTCGGCACTGATGTTAACTC
This sequence comes from Stramonita haemastoma, assembly GCA_030674155.1. NCBI lineage: Eukaryota > Metazoa > Mollusca > Gastropoda > Neogastropoda > Muricidae > Stramonita > Stramonita haemastoma. The sequence goes on along the minus strand of CM060318.1, from coordinate 89,046,842 downwards.
CAGAAGAAAAATCTCCTCGACCGGGAGAGAGAGAGAGAGAGAGAGAGAGAGAGAGAGAGAGAGAGAGAGAGAGAGAGAGAGAGAGAGAGAGAGAGAGAGAGAGAGAGAGAGAGAGAGAGAGAGAGCGTGAGAGAGCGTGAGAGAGCGTGAGAGAGAGACAGACAGACAGAGAGAGAGAGAGAGAGAGAGATGTACTTAGAAAGCTAAAGGAAAACTTTCTGGCTCTTCAAGCAGCAGACATTGGCTGTCTATTCAATTATTGTCTGGAGCAGACTAGAATTAAGACAGTTAGACAGACATCGTAAAAGGAAAACTGTACTCGGAACCGCAAAATGCATTGTCTGTTTCAACCACTGCCTTTGCATAACTTGGAATTACTGTAAACTACAGACACCGAGAAAGGGGATAGAGTCAAACCTCTGCATGGAAAAAGCCACAAAAACCCCAACGTTGTGGCCTGGCCTCTGTGAGTCTTTTGCAACATCGCTCTGAGCTTAGTGCCTGCAATGTTACACTAACAAGCTCATTCTTTGGGCAAATTACCAAGCTCCAGCAAGGTCCAGGTAGCGCAGCTTTGTCAGAATCTGTGCTGAAAAGACACGGAGTCATGTAATACCATTACTCACGGTAAAATCCCCAGCCACTTTCAAGGAAGTTACTATGATGTATTGTCACTTTGAAGTGTCTAGTCTAGGCCAGAGATTTTTTATCGGCTTTGTGTGTGCACTACACGCCCCCAATTCTCTCTGATCCTCTAAAAGGGGAATAGGACTAGACTTAAAACAACATTACGGAACATCGTGAAGAACACTGAGGAGCAATTTTGTTCAGTTTTGCGTCAACAGTTTAGAAAAATGACAGTTTCTTTCAGGATAATCATTATCAAAAGTGTATTTGACAAGATATTTGTTTTAATCCAACTCTTTCAAAACTATCACCCTGTACACATCATCTGTTTTATCACCAGGTGCAATGGTTTTATATGTTGGGTTTTTTGTTTTTATCTGTGCAATCATGGTGTTGGCAGTGAGAGTTAAAAAGAGGGCACATGTGATGTGGTGACTTAAAACACGAGATTATGTATGTCTTCAAGATGTGCACTGTATTACCATTATCAATTCCTTGAAACAATTATCT
>CM060318.1:89043116-89045605 GCA_030674155.1 Stramonita haemastoma | reverse complement strand
TGTGTGTGGTTGTGTTTGTGTGTGGGGTGTGGTGTCGCTCGTGATGCGCGCGCTCACCTTGTGTGGTGAAGGGGGGCGCCGCTTTTGTTTTTTAAAATTGAAATGCTTCACTTTTTTGGTTTTTTGGGTGCGTGCGGCGTGGTGCGTGCGTGCGTGTTGTTGTGTGTGTGTTGGTGTGTTTTTGGGTGTGTGTGTGTGTGTGTGGTGTGTGGTGGAGTGTGCGTGAGGTGTGAAAAGAGAGAGAAAGAGAGGCATGTGTGTATGTGCGCGCGGGGTTGTGTTGGGTGTATTTTGTGTGTGTGTGTGTTTTCAGAGAGAGAGGGGAGAGAGAGAGAGAGAAAAAGGGGAGAGAGAAGAGATGAGTGTGTGTGGTTGTGGTGTGGTGTGTTGTGTTGTGTGTGTGTGTGTGTGTTCGCAGGTGTGCATACATGTTTGTGCAGTGTGTTTGTGTGTGGTGTGTGCGTGTGTGTGCACGCGTGTGCGTGCATCTGTTGTTTCTGTTTGTGTGTGGTTGTGTGCGTTTGTGTGTGGCGTTTGTGTGTGTGTGCTTTGTGTGTGTGTGTGTGTGTGTTGTGGGTGTGTGTGGTGTGGTTTTGGGGACCGAACTACTGACTCTACTTATTGAGGGTTTCTACAATCTTGGGGTTGAAAAAGGGTACTTTTTCATACAGTCAGAAACATTATCCGTCGACAACATTCCCCACAGAGGAAGACAAAAAAATCTCGTCTGTGACAGACCTCATAGTTTTGACACCCGAGTACTCATCCTAAATGTGCTTGTTTACCTTGGTGCTATGGGATTTCATTTTAAATTTTTTGGGGGTTTGGGCTGTGAATATTTGTTTAGAAAAAAGTACACTGTTGTAAAAAATTCTTAAAAGCTAGTTGAAGGGGAATGAGAGAGATAGTGGGGGTTTTTTCTTTCAATTTAAGTCTATTCCAATAAGTGATATTAGAACAAAAAGACAAACAATTCAGAAAAAAGGAACGTCTAAAAACTATAACCATAATACAATAAGTAATTAAATTTGACACATTAAGTAACTGTATAAAAATGAACTACAACAGAAAAAAAGGCAATTTTAATACATATATATATATTATTTTAAATTAATATTTTTATATATGTATAAATAAAAATATATATAAAATATATTTTAAATATATATAAAATTATTAATATATAAATAGAATGGGTTCGAATTGTAGTGGGTGTGAATGTTGTGGGGTGTATATGTGGGGTGTGTGGTGTTGTGTGTGTGTGTTGTGGTTGTGTGTGTGTGTTTTTCAGAGAGAGAAGAGGGAGAGAGAGAGAGAGAGAGGGGAAGAGAGAGGGGAGGAGAGAGGAAAAGGAGAGAGAGGAGAGGAGAGAGAGGAGAGAGAGAAGAGAGAGAGAGAGAGGGGTGGCACAAAAATAACTGACATTTGTACCTATAGACTGTGGGATTCTGTTCTAACTCTATTCCCTTTTTAACTTGCACTGGTTTGTTTTTTTTTGTTTCTTTAGTTAATTCCCATTTGTTTTTCTTTTGTAATCTGGGTGTCTTCTTATTTTCCTCTCACTCTTGTCTGTAAAATCGTGTTTTCTTTCTGAAAACATTCAATGAAAATGTATTACATCTTGTTTTATTCCGAAGAAAAACGAAAAACAATAAAAGAAAGAAAAAACTGGTTATAATGTTCTCGCGGGTCTTAATTAAATTTTGTTCTTTGAATAGTGCAAGAATTGACTCAAAAACGTTAGTTACTTTTCGACTTTTTTATATTTTCTCGCTTTTTTTTTTTCTTTTTCGTTCATTATAAAAAACTTTGTATATAAAATTGAGGTGCACCCCCCACCCTTATGCAATAGTCTACACAGCCAACACTTCTCTCTATTTTTTTCGCTTCTCTTTTACCCACATCCAAAACCCCCCACCCCCCCCCCCACCCCTCACCCCCCCCACTCACCCACAAACCCCCAAAAACCCCCCATACCACACGCATACCACACTCCTTTACTCACACACACAGCACACACACACAACACACCACACACACACCCCCAAACAAACCACACACTCAACACACAGCCTCCCCCCTCCACAAACCACACACACCACACACCACCACACACACCAACACACACACCACACACCCACACGCACGAACGCACCACATCGCACGACACACTTACACACACACGCACCACACTCACCTTACACCCTTTTCTCCATTTAAAAGAAATCTGTGGGAAAAAACAAAGTATGTTTTAACGTATCATAAACAAAAACCCTATTAAGAGAAGAATTAAAAGAAAATTCCGTGTAACAAAAAGTTTGAAAACCAACCATGCATCCTTTTCTGCCTATTTACGAATCTTCTCTTCTTGTGTGCTTCTACAATATCTTAAAAAGTTTTTGTTGTTGTTATTTTGTATTAAGATATATAATGTCACACACACACACACACACACACATATAATTTTTTATAAAAATTTTTATATATAT
>CM060318.1:89038116-89040616 GCA_030674155.1 Stramonita haemastoma | reverse complement strand
GACATGTCAACGCTAAGCCCTACGCTTCATGTGTGTTAAAAAACAGAATGTGCGGATAAACTGTATGGATTCTTTTGTATGTGTTAATAATTCTAACCCTGTTTTATTCTTTCTGTCAGTTTTGCTTTTCCCACTTAAAGAGGAGTTTCAAATGTAATAAAGAAGAGCAAGGAATATTTTATGAACAATTAAGCATGAAAATAAAGCACAGTGTTTAAAATGCAAGGCGAGATCTACGTATTGTAAATAGCTAAATGTAAAATAAAACAAATGAAAACAATTTGGGTGTATTCGAAAATGACATTAGACAGGGATATGATATATAGATTAAAATCCGAACCAAAATAACACACACACACACACACACCACACACACACACACACACACACACACACACACACCACACACACACACACACACACACACACATACACACACACACGCGCGCGCGCTAACACACAACAACATCAACAAACAGACGCGCGCACGCGCGTGTAGTTGTTTGGTGGATGGCCTGTAACCAACGTTGAAGACATGAAAGAGCCTTGCTTCAAAAAAAAAACCCCTCCATTGTTTCCCTTCCTTTGTTCTACACTCTTTAAGTGATGGGTTGCAAACTAGCCCTCTGCTAGTTTAATTTGAAATGTGCGTTTTATGCGCACAAAAGAACCCACAGCAAAAAATAGACTGGCAAAACTCTGTAGAAAGGCCATTGCTGTATAATGAAATGGATAGGCAGTAAACTTGGTATTGGTCAGGTGGCATTTTGAGGACGTATTTTTCACTAGAATTCAAATTTGAATTTTGTCAGTTGACTATACATCATTTCCCGGGATTGACAGTTGAATGTTCATGTGACTTTAATGACGTAAGAACTGTTTGTGTTAAGGTAATTATTTCCTGCTGCATTGGCGTCACGCTGATTTAAAGGGGTGACCCTGCTTGACCTTTGTCAGTTAATGTATGTACAGCCGAATGCTCCCCACAAAACAAGGCATGTCGTGTCATATGCTCAACGATTTCACGGAAAGGCTGCAAAGTTGTCTTCATTCCCTAAGAGACGAGAAAGCCTGATCAAAATGTAAGCAGTAGTGAAGCTTACATAATTATATTTATGTGTAGAATAAATGGTTTCTGTTTTGTTTGTTCGTTGTTTTGTTTGGTTGTTTCTTCTATTGTTCTCCCCTCCTCGGCCAGAGCTCCGACCTTTATCAATGGTGAGAACTGGCGTAGGCAACTGCTATTATCCACCGTTTGGGGATTCGAGGATGGTGTCTATGCGCGACACCTGTGTGCTTGTGTTTCAACTGTTCCTACCCCACAAAAAAGGCATACTGTTTCGAAAAGTGGAACGGGTTTTTAATGATACATGGAATTTGTATAGCGCTATATTTTGTAAAAAACAAATCAAAGCGCTTGCATTCGACCAACACAACACACAATCAACAACAATTTACAGTTTTAACAAATTCGAATGTACACACACACACACGCACGCACGCAGCACGCGCGCGCGCACACACACCTACAAACGTTATGCACTTTGGCAGGTGGATGTTGAAGGCAGGGACAGGTAAGAGATGGAAGCGAAAAGGAGAAAACTTAGGTTTGGAATAAGTGTGTCTTGAGGTTGGATTTAAAAGTGTCATAAGTAGGCTTTTGCCGGAGGGAGAGAGGAAGGTCGTTCCACATCGATGGACCAGAAACAGAGAAAGAGCGGCGGCCAACGGTTAGATAGGTTGAATCTGGGTATTCTTAAGGACAAAGTATCTGCCGACGAGCGGAGGGAGCGAGAAGGTGTGTACAAGTGAAGACATTCACAGAGGTAGGAGGGTGCAGTATTGTGGAGACATTTGTAACAGAGGATATTTTAACGTGTTAGCAGGATGTTGTGTACGTTCATTTATGGTACCTCAATTTATAATTTTATCCAAACGATTTTGGGGGGGGGGGGGATAAGTCAGAATAGCTATCAACTGCAGGGTAAATCCCTCAAACGGGGCTCTCCGTGGTGGCTCCCTCCTGGGCCGTCAGATCACGAGCGCCATGCTCGGCCACCCCCCCCCCCTCCTCTCCCGGATAGTAGAGGAAATGCCCTGTAAAGATATGGTGCGTTTGACGTCCGTACAGGGTAATTATTATCTTAGCATTTGTGCTATTTCAAATTTTAGGTTTCAAAGGTCCAGAGACGGAAAATGGCTGTTGATATTTAGCTCAGGTTTGAATATACAGGGGTGTTTTTTAAGCGCAGAACAATTTACCAGTAGCGACTGTGTTTGTCATGGGACCATGTAGGTCTATATTGACCAAATGAAGCCAAAAGAAAACCAGCATCAATAAGCAGCGACAACCAAAACAACAAACATGCTTTTCATTATGTTGAGAAAGGAAAGGTACTACTCATTCGTGCACATTTCATTTACTTAAGCGTAGGTACGCACGCAGGTACTCAGGAGCGGGTATGTTCTCTCTCTCTCTCTCTCTCTCTCTCTCTCTCTC
>CM060318.1:89020616-89028116 GCA_030674155.1 Stramonita haemastoma | reverse complement strand
TGTTAAAAATGGCCTGCATGATGTTCATACAAGTGATGGTGTTTTCCTCATGTATTAGAGATGAGCAGATCCCTCACGTCACAGGGAGCAATCCACTCTCTCCCTCTCTCCACTCGACAGTCGGATGGATTGAGTGAAAATGGGCAGAGAGACGATCACAGGGAAAATGACAACTAGCTGGCTGTGCTGGTTTTCTTTGTCCGATGGCATTTGTGATACTTGTACATCTATCACTGCTTTATGCAGTGTTTCTACAGATAGTTGCATTCTACCGTGGGATTTGTTTGGAGAATATTTCGTTTTCTTTGTAACTGCTTATGTTTGTGAATGTTGATGAGAATCACGTACAGTGTATGTATAGAAGAACGTTTCTGAGGAATAGTGTTTTTTCAGGATGTCTCTTTCCGCTTCATATGACTATTTTTCCTTCATCTTCTTTCTTTTTAAATGTAACTTGCCCAGAATTGTGTGTACGCACAAGCGCCTATGTGTGTATGTTAGCGTGCGTACGCACGCGAGCACGTGTGTGTGTTTATGTATGTATGTATGTATGTATGTATGTATGTATGTATGTATGTATGTATGTATGTATGTATGTATGTATGTATGTATGTATGTATGTATGTATGTATGTATGTATGTATGTATGTATGTATGCATGTATGTATGTGTATGTATGCATTATACATGTATGTATGTATGTATGTTTATGTATGTATGTATGTATGTATGTATGTATGTATGTATGTATGTATTATGTATTATGTTGTAGTATTTTAAAATTTATGCACTCTATGTCACAGCATGTATGTATGTGTGTGTATGTATGTGTGATGTATGTATGTATGTATGTATGTATGTATGTATGTATGTATGTATGTATGTATGTATGTATGTATGTATGTATGTATGTATGTATGTATGTATGTATGTGTATGTATGTATGTTTGTATGTATGTATGTATGTATGCATTTATAATGTATGTATGTATGTATGTATGTATGTATGTATGTATGTATGTATGTATGTATGTATGTATGTATGTATGTATGTATGTTATGTATGTATGTATGTATGTATTTATTTATGCACTCTAGTAGATGTATGTATGTGTGTGTATGTATGTTTGTTTTATGTATGTATGTATGTATGTATGTATGTATGTATGTATGTATGTTGTATGTATGTATGTATGTATGTATGTATGTATGTAGTGTATGTATGTATGTATGTATGTATGTATGTAGTATGTATGTATGTATGTATGTATGTATGTATGTATGTATGTATGTATGTATGTATGTATGTATGTATGTATTGTATGCGTGTGTTGTTTGTTTGAGAGATAGTATATAATATTATTTATATATATTATATATCATATATATATATATATATATATATATATATATATATATATAATATATAATACATATATGTATATGTGTGTGTGTGTGTGTGTGTGGCGCGCGCGCGCATGTGTGTGTGTGTGTGTGTGTGTTAAGACTGTACATTTGAAGAAGATACTCTTTACCTAAAAACAAGGAATCCCCAACGCATGCAGCAGAGGTTATATAGGTTTACCTACAGTCTCCATCACTGAAGCCAAACTGTGCAGATATTGGCTGAAGTAGTTGATGAAGGCGGAACCAACAGTCCATCAAGGCCGGGAGAGATGGTGAAGAGATTAAGCAAAACAACTCTGCAGGCTCCACACACATCCTGTTAGATTCTTATCAGGTTTACCACTCGCAACCTTTATACTACACATGTACAGAACTCCGTGCAGCTATTTCTGGTTTGCTACACTGTCTTCTTTAGCGTACTCTCTAGCTTTCGTTCCTCTCTAAGTTTGCTCTTTAAATGATAGGGGTTTACGTAAAGTTAATTAAGATGCACTATGGTTCCAATGTCAGCTGACTGCAGCAGCTAACGTCACATCCAATAATTCCGAGAGATCAATGTAAATTGTGAAGATTTGTTGTCATATGGAAATAATCATGGATACAGATGTGGAGCAAGTTGATGCAACATGTGCTTTTGTAGTCTTTTTCTGGTTTGTATTAACTTTTGTCCAAAAATAGTAACATATTGAATTAGCACAAGTTTATATCAGGAGTACATTTGTTGGTTGTGTGTTTAAAGAGAACTTGATGTTGGATAATTATAACCCTGGAAATTCAAAGGTGACAAACTTAATGTGGAGACACAAGCTGGTGTTTTGTTCCGGCTCTTGTTTTGGTGTTCTTTTTCACATTACTTGACTGTTTGATGTGTCTTATCCAAGCCAATCTGTTGTCAGTAATTCGGCCTTCAACTAGGAGAGGGGACAGAAGAACACAATATTTTTTAAAGTCCTGGTTTAGTAAATCTATACTCATAGTGGAAAGTTGAAAGCTTATAGAAAGAAAAAAACTAACAGATATACGCGAGAAAATTTCATGAAATTGAGGTGGCTTGCTACTGCAGTTGTTCGATTGGTTTTTATGTTAATTATAAAATATATATGGATATATATAATAAATATTATAATAATCTATAATTATACAAATATATATGTATGTATTATGTATTATGTATGTATGTATGTATGTATATGTATGTATGTATGTATATATATAATAATATATATATATAATAATTGTAACATACGTGAAAGTTGATGCTACTTAAATGCATACATGTAGCTCGGTGCCATAAACATTTACTTGCTAACCTGGGCCTTGACAAGAGGGGGAGTGGGGGCTTTGCACTGGTGGGGAAAAGGGTTGGTGTGTTGCTGCTACGGGTTCTCTGACATTCTGGTTGTGGTGTCCGTTTTGTGTGTTGTGTCCGTTGTGACTGTTGTTCTCTGACATTCTGTTTGTTATGTCTGTTCTGTTGTTGTGTCAGTTCTGTGTGTTGTGTCTGTTCTGTTTGTTGTGTCCGTTCTGTTTTTTGTGTCCGTTCTGTTTGTTGTGTCCGTTCTGTTTGTTGTGTCCGTTCTGTTTTTGTGTCGTTCTGTTTGTTGTGTCCGTTCTGTTTGTTATGTCCGTTCTGTTTGTTATGTCCGTTGTGTTTGTTGTGTCCGTTGTGATTGTTGTGTCCGTTGTGATTGTTGTGTCGTTGTGTTTGTTGTGTTTGTTGTGTCCGTTGTGATTGTTGTGTCCGTTGTGATTGTTGTATCCGTTGTGTTTGTTGTGTCCGTTGTGATTGTTGTGTCCGTTGTGATTGTTGTGGCCGTTGTGTTTGTTGTGTCCGTTGTGTTTGTTGTGTCCGTTGTGAATGTTGTTCTCTGACATTCTGTTTACTGTGTCCATTCTGTGCCCTTGTCCTCCCGCCAGTTCTTGTAAGGACTGTCCGCTTCTTCTACGTCTTGTTTCAACAGTTTTCCAAACAGTGTGAACGTTAACGGGCAACAGAAAAATTGCAAATGGCGCCACAAACAACAAAGGCATAGCAACAACAACAGCATCATCATCAACAACAACAACAATAACAACAACAACAACAACAGCAAAAACAACAAAAACCAAACCACGATAATCATCGCTGTTATTACCACCATCATCAACTGATCACGAGAATGATGTGAGCCTCTGGCATTAGCATAAAGTGCACAGTCCATGTGTGTCTAGCCTTTTAGTGCTAATGGCTTGGTCATTTGCGGAGTGTAGTTCAGTGTGACACAGAACTCGAGTTTTTACTTTTGACATTTCGTTTTCTGAAGTTCAAAATTCAAACAGAAGAAGTTAGAAAGATTGTGGTCGTTTTGCAAAGATGGTGAAGTCAGCTTGACAAAGTACCTACTCTGGTTTTGGAGTGTCTTCAGTTGTCTTGTTTAAAGTTGGCACAGATGAGATCTCTACTGCCTCTCTCTCTCTGCCTCACTCCGTTTGTCTGTCTGTCTGTCTGTATGGTTGGCTGGCTGGTTGGCTGGCTGTATGTGTGTCTGTACCTCTGTCTCTCTCTTTTTCTCTCTGTCCGAGAGAGAGAGAGAGAGAGAGAGAGAGGAGAGAGAGAGAGAAGAGAGAGAGAGAGGAGAGAGAGAGAGAGAGAGAGAGAGAAGAGAGAAGAGAGAGAGACAGAGAGAAGACAAGGAGAGGGAAGGAGGCAGAAGATGAGGAAGAAAATAGAGATGAGAGAAGAGTGAGGGATAGAGATAGAGAGAGAAGAGACGAGAAGAGAGAGAGAAAAGACGAGAATAAGACAAAGATAAGGAGAAGAGAAGATGAGAGAAGCAAGAAGAGTACAAGTAAAGAGAGAGGAAGGAGAGGAAGAAGGAGAAGAGGAGAACAGAATGAAAGAGAGATCAACAGCCAGACAGACCAGGCAAAGCTTTGTTACGTTCCTTATCGGCTAAAGGAAATGAATCCTACTTTGTCTTATTCTTTCTTTGTGGGTCTGTGCCTGCAAACTCATACTTACTTAGACAAGTTTTTGTTATGTTTTGTTTCTAAAAATCAATGTAGTCGGCACGTTGTATGTAAAGCTGTTTAGTTTAACATTACTGAGAAAAGAACAGATTATGACATCCCACATGAAGGAGACGGAAATACTGACCTGCCAGTATGGAGAGCACTTCAGAGTGTCAGTGTGTAAAACCAGGGCACGGTCACTATTCCAGCAATCACCCAGTGCCGAAGTGGTCTTGCTGCCCCCACCTCCTTACATCGGACAGCTGTTGACTTGACTTTTTTGTCAGTTCTGGCCTGAAACTCTTGTGATACACAAAATTAATTCAGCTTTATCACACAAGTGACACAACAGCAAAGAACAACATTGTAAATATTGTTACACGATGCCTAAAAAAAGCATCCCCTTCACTAGTGCTATCAGAGGGTTGTTTAGATCAAAGATAGAATTCCCCTTCTAGGTACTGTTTATTGAGATGCAAAGTAAAATAAACATCAGGGTAAATCAAAGTTGCTGATTCTAAATCCAAACGTCACATGACTGTCGTTCCTACCAGATTGTTGAAATAAACTTAGAATCCAAACCAGTTTTGTTACCAATACATCGTTTAGACTTGACACGTTTATCAGATTGCTATCTTCCTTAACAATTTGATGAAACTGAAGGTTTGAAGCGTTGATCTAGTCTTTTATTAAGGACATTAGAGATGAGATTCTGCTGCTGTAAATGTTAACAAAATAGCGATCACTAATGTTGCTAGTTTTAACCAAATTGTCTCTATTCTGCAGAGTGTACAACGGACGTTTCTGTCTGAACTTGTTTGATTATCAAAACTGATGTATTATGGAAGCTGTATTGCCGGAAATACAAGTTTTCCCCACTGGCTAACCTCTGTGTCCGTTATCTGTGTGCGTGTTGCAGAAGTAAGCACTCACGGTGACCCCTGTCCAGACCCCCCTGTGTGGACTGACCACTTCAAACCACCTGACCAACAGCACACCTTTCTACCTTTACTAACGTTACTAACTCACCGCAAGTTTCGAACTTAAGTACTTTGCTGCGAACTAAGAACAACACCATGGGACGGAAGCTGAACCTATCACACCTGTCGGAAGAGGAGTGCGAGAAAATTCTGCACGTGCTCCAGAAAGACTTTGAGGTCAGACAGGCCGAGAAGGAAAGAATTGGGTAAGTGGACTGCTTCTTTTTTCTTCTTCTAGAGTTTGTTTTCTGCAGGTCTGGCTTCAACCTTTGCAAGGAAAAATTCCTGTTGTTATTGATGGTGATGACGTTATTGTACAAGAAAGAGAACAAGGAAGCATCACAGCCATTTTGTACATTTTAAAAGGATGAAAGTAGAAAAGGTGTTTGCTGATTTGGTGTCTTTTTTTATATAAGAGAATCTGTTTGTTTGTAGTTTTGTTGTAGAATTATTATATTAAGGCTATCATACTTAGGTTAGCTTAATATAGCGTGGTTTGTTTTAGTTCATCGATCTATTGCTATTAGATGAATGATTTTAGGTATCTTGACTGGTCCATTTAGCTAAGGTGCAATAAAAGAGAACCGCTAGTAGACGGTAAATAAAATCAAAGATAAACGATGGAGAGTTTTGTCAGCAGCAGTATCCCCCATTTGTAGGAAGGTGGTTTTTTCTTCCCTGTTTTCTGTTACCATTCCTAGGCTAGAGCTCTGAGGTTCACCACATGTGAAATTTGCGTTGGCTGTTTTTGCCCACCCCTTATGTAGCCGCTTTCCGACTTCAAAAATATTCTGTCATTTGGCTTGAGTTGCATCTATTCTGTTGTTACTATTTTTACGATTACAGACTTATCTCATAGATACTTATATCATCTAGCTATGTATACCTATGTAAAACATGGTCTTTAGCTTGTTCATGTACTGTAAGTATTGGAAAGCAATGGCTTGGCACACACACTCTCAGGCATTATCTTTGAAGCGCATGTACGAGTGAACATGTTTTGATTGTGGCTTTTTTCTGAGGGGAAGTTAGTATGCCATACTTGTTTCCTATTTTTATGTTCTAAAGTGTGTTGTGTGTGTGTGTGTGTGTGTGTGTGTGTGGGGTGTGTGTGTGTGTGTGTGTGTGTTGTGTGTCGTGTGTGTGTGTGTGTGTGTGTGTCTGTGTGATGTGTCTGTGTCTGTGTGTCTGTGTGATCGCGCGCGGTGTGTGTGTGTGTTTGTGTGTGTGTGTGTGCTTGATCGCGCACGCGCGCGTGTGTGTGTGTTTGTGTGTGTTTGTATGTGTGTGTGCTGTGTGTGTGTTTGTGTGTATGAGCGCGCGGGCGCATGCATGCATGTATGTGAGTGTCTGTGCATATGTGCATATGCTTCTATAATTATGTGCACGCGCACGTGCCTTATGAGAGAGAGGAGAGAGAGAGAGAGAGAGAGAGAGAGAGAGAGAGAGAGAGAGGAGAGAGAGAGAGAGAGAGAGAGAGAGAGAGAGAGAGAGAGAGAAGACTAAGAAAGAGACAGAGAGAGATAGAGGTACGAATAGGGAGAAATAGACAGAGACAGAAACATATAGAGAGAGGGAGGTAGACAGAAAAAAGCGAGCACTTATTTCAGTAACAAGCAGGAGAAAGAAAAAAAGAACCAATAACTATTTCACATCCACTGATGTTGGGAAACAAATCAGATTTCAGGTGAACAATCGAAAGGCAAAGTCTGTTTTTTCCAACTTGGCTATTGTGTCGCCAAAAGCAAATGCATAGGTGAACTTGGGCAAACTTTACTTTTCCACAAAACATTTGAACCGCAGCTTTAAACACTAAGGGAGTGTGTGTGTGTGTGTGTGTGTGTGTGTGGTGTGTGTGTGTGTGTGTGTGTGTGTGTGTGTGTGTGTGTGTGTGTGTGTGTTGTGTGCCTGTCTGTCTGTCTGTGTCTGTGTGTCTGTGTCTGTGTCTGTGTGTTTATGTGTTTATGTGTGTGTCTGTGTGTTTGTGTTGTGTGTTTGTGTGTGTGTGTGCAGATATTGTGTGTGTATGTGTGTTTTGTGCGTGTGGCGTGCGTGGTGCGTGCGTGCGTGTGCGCGCGTGTGTGTATGTCTGTGTATGACTCTACATTTTCTCTTCTTCATC
>CM060318.1:89013905-89018905 GCA_030674155.1 Stramonita haemastoma | reverse complement strand
CACAACGTGTTCAAAATAACACTGTCAAAAACCTGGCATTCGCCTTCAAAACTTGTCTTGCAGGCCAGCTCTAGGAATCCCTGAACAAAACCAGGTCCTCTCCTAATCCCCAGAATCGGCCTCCGCAGTAACTCAGGGGCTGGGATGTCCACACATAGGGGGATCAGGGGTGACTGCTGCTGCCTCCGGCCATTTGCCGCGGTCTAGCGCTATACAGAGAGATGGAGTGACGTTGGTATCAATGAGACACGATCTCCATTTCACCCCCTTTTTATTGTCGTGTGGCACAGCTTTGATGGATGGGGGAAGGAATCACAGGTTGTTTTGTCAGTGTCGCTGGATCTTCAGCTAGTATGGCACAGTGTATAGAGTCACTTGACTGCACTGGTCCTTTCTGAGCCCGCTAATGGATTCCTTGTCCCTACCTGGGCTAAGACCTTCTAACTGCGCGAACCGGTCAGAAAGTCGCTTCGCATGGCGGCAGGCTGAAACATGGAACATCTCACCTTTGGTGAACCTTGGAACTGGGGCAGGGAAGGTAGGGGGCAAAGGTAACTTCAAGTCATTTTCAAACCGCTTAGCACGTTGTTTTCTTTTGAAAATATCATGTAATCACCACCCAAAATAATGGCAATAAAAATATATCATATAAATGCAGGCGAGACTGCAAATCTAAACGAGTACCCTGTACCTTTCCCAGGAAAATGTGTTGTCCCACCCGATTCCCACGGTCAGAAAGACAATAGCAATTGTCAGATTTGGAACTTGTGTCTTGCGATCTGCAGTCTGTGCATGGGCAGCCCGCCTGGGGAAGGAAAGGAGAGGGTCAGTGTCCACAGGCAGCTTCCAGACCCGGAGGGGTTCTTGTCTCCCTTGATCCTGTCCACTTTAGGACAGTAACCACTTTACAGCATGGCACTGTCCGTAACTTCACCCAATAGCAAAACATGTTGGAAAGAGTTTTCTTCAAAATGGATATCTTGGACTTTAAGCTATTGAAATATAACCTTACGGTAATATACTTTTCATTTTCTAGGGTGTTTTGGAAACCTTGGTACGGTGATTATTTTTTTTAGCGGCAAATCATCCAAGGAGAAAAATAAAAGGTCAATCTGGTCTGGAGATGGAAAAATCTTGAATGGTTCATGATGCACTGAAGTGACAGACCAAATACCCTGTTGATCTTGGGAACGAGAAGACTGCTTAGATATTTTTCGTAATTAAAAAGTATTGGTTTTTTATTGTTCTTGTGACAGAGAAATAATGTCATGTTTGATTTTTTTTTAATTTGTTTTTATCTTTTCATTTCTTTCTTTCTTTCTTTCTTTTTTTCTTTCTTACCAGCTAATTAACACCATTACCAGTATCACACAAATCAAAGTTTGACAACATTAAAACAAAAAACTTCCCCCAAAGATTAAAACAAACAGAAGAAAGAACAGACAAACGAAATACGCCTGTCTTCAATAAAGACGTCTTTGTTTCCCGGTTCCTGACGCAATGCTATAACCTAAGCCCACGCCCAGCCAATAACCCTCTCCCTCCCCGCTGCCATAAACCGCCCATATCTTCCACCACACCCGCCCCTCCCCCTTTCCGCCCCCTCCAAATTCACAACCTGACAACTAACGTAACGGTGTTGCGCCATTTTTCTCCTGCTGCTTCTTTGGGATAAATCTAGACCTGTATAGCAATAGTTAGAGGTGGCCTCTTATCTCTACTGCATGTAGTCTGCCCAATACAAGCCAACCCCACAGTGGTAACACTCCCACTCTTGGCTTTCATATGGTATCATACTCCCGACCCCCCCCCCCCCCCCCCCTCTCTCTCTCTGACACACACACAAACATACACAAACACACACACGCCTCTCTCCCCTTGCCTACTCCATCTACCTCCACCTCTTCCATCCCCCACCAAACAGCTACATCCTCCCTTCATTTACCCCTCACCCACCCCCCCCCCCCCCCCCCCCCCCTTTGTAAAGAAAAACAGAAAAAGTAGTGTTGAAAGTTTGGCTGGGCTTCAGTCTCGGTTACATGAGGACACCACACCCACAGAAGGGCGCGCGCTTGTTTCTCCAATTTCCTCATAAATCTCGTCACCAGACGTCTGCTTTCTGCGTCAGGTTGTAGCGCTCTGCACCGTTAGTGAGCAGACGACCTAAGCAGAGGCAACAGACAGACCATCGGCGGCGGCGCGGGCTGCACTGAAGCCAGCATCCTCTGCAGGAAAAGCCTTGTTGCCATGCATGCCTGCTTTCCTCTCAGGACGAGTGGGAAAAACAGCGGACTTCTGCCTCCTGATCGCTGGATGGTGAAGGCGGTATATTTTTCTTCCAGATCATTTTCGCGCCATTTTGAAGCACGTGCTAAACGGCTAGCCTATCCCCGTCCCATTCCAAATGTATTGTGGGGAGAGAGGTTTTTTAAAATTTATTGTTATTGTTTTCTTTTCCTCTTTTTGTGGTTTGCCAGGGTAATATTAGCCACGCAAGAAATAGGCATCCCGCGGTTTTCCTCGGAATGTAACTTAAACAACTAGCGATTCAAACAGAAGCCATCCCCAGTTAGGATGCCAGAGGTCTGTCAGTGTAAATAGCGTCCCCACCCTGTGGAAATTGTGAACTTGCATGTACCTCTTTTCTAGCCCTCTCTTTGTTTCTGCATTGTTCTTTGTCTTCCTGTTACTTCCTTCGTGTCTACTGTCTGCTTTCTTTATCCATTCTCCTGTCTTTTTTTTATCAGGACTTCAAAGATAACAGTTCTCTCCCGTGCCGAAGTCGGATGCGCTGGGCCTGACGTGTCAGGCGCTTAACGGCAGGCATTTTCGATCAGAATTATGACAGACAACAACAGTTGCTGTCTGAGCTTTTGATGACGACAAGGAAGAATCAATAGATACTCAAAGAATTTTTTTTTTACAATATAATATGTATATGATAATTATACAATATGATACAACGAACAGCAGAGGGAGATAAGAAAACACGGAAACATCCGCTTCATGATTTTTTTTGCAACACTATAGCACTCTTTCAACAAAGCTCGAATACGGCTACGTAACTTTTTTTTAAGTAGATATACTCTAATAGTTAATCCAGAAAAAAAATCAACAGCGTTTATTTTTGAATGAAATAATAAAATTTTCCTTTCTTCAAGTGTAAAAAAGTATTATATTCATATTGCCCTGGATATGACCAGTATGTTTAAAACCAATACTTACGTGTGTTGTACAATTAAAAAAACACACCAACAAAGAAGACCCCCTCCCCCCTCCCCCAGCTACTTAAAAGCAGGGACTGATTCATCCATCACCAATACCCAATTCTTCCTCCTCTCCACTCATCCTTTCGTTCTGCCCTTCCTCCTCCTCCAACCCCCCCCCCCCCCCTCTCCTCCACCCACCCACCCTACCGTCATCACGTCACATAACCCTTTGTGCATCATTGTCGAAATCGAGCACACAAAAAAATGAGGGGAGAGGAGGGGAGAGGATAGGAGGGGAGAGGAGAGGAGAGGGAAGGACCTCTCGTTCTCCTAACAAGCCCATACACTTGGAAATTCAACAATGTTAAGTCATCAGCATAGGAACAAGGCGTAATGAGGGTCACCGCAAAATGACGGTCCGCCCATCACAAAACGCTTCCTCTCTCTTCTCTCTCTCTCTCTCTCTCTCTCTCTCTCTCTCTCTCTCTCTCTCTTCTCTCTCTCTCTCTCTCTCCTCTCTCTCTCTCTCTCTCTCTCTCTCTCTCTCTCTCCCTCCCCATGCCCCCCCCAAAAAAAAACCACACACACACAAAAAAAAACGTCGAGAACACTCTACGCCCCACAACATGCTCTGCTTCTAAAAAAAAACAACACCCTAAAAACAAAAAACCAAACCAAACCTGGCGAATTGTACCGTGAATTAAATTCTGCGCTCCAATAGTCTCGTGCATGGGGGTCCTTGAAAAAATGAGCCCTTTGTTCCTTTTGAATTGTAGGCCTGGTTTTTGTAAAACACGTCTGGGAGACGGTAGTTTGGGAGGAGTGGGGTGGGGTGAGGGGGAAGAGGAGGATGGGGGTTGAGGGATGGATGGGGAGAGATGGAAGGAGGGAGGGAAGTTGCTGTGCTGCTGGCGTGATTTTGTTCTTGCAAATTGAGCATCAGGACTTCGTTTTTGTTCTTTCTTTCTTTCTTTCTTTTCTTTCCTTTTCTTTCTTTCTTCTGTTTTTTTCTTTTAATCTTTTTTGGTCGAGCTGTGGGATGAAGACTGCCATTCCAGCTGCTGGTTTTCAGACAAAAAAAGAGAAAAAAAAACATCATTTCTTTCTCTCTCTCTCTCTCTCTCTCTCTCTCTCTCTCTCTCTCTCCTCTCTCTCTCCTCTCTCTCTCTCCTCTCTCTCTCTCTCTCTCTCTCTCTCTCTCTCTTCCAAGCCCTTAGTAGAATTCTTGACATAGAATAGCACTGATTGTGCCTGCAATCATTATTGTATTTGTAAGTTTGTTGTGTGCTTTTTTATGAAGAAAAAATGGAAACAGATAATTTGAGGGACATAAGCATACAAACCAACAAATACATAAAAATGAAAATAGATAAATGTACAGATACATGAACGGATACAGATAAATGAAAAAAAGTATTGATATGAAATGTATGCAAAAATAAATAAATGTATGCAAAAATAAATAAATGTATGAATACATAAATAAAAACGAATATTATTGAGGAAAATAAAAACGAATAAGTAAAATACATCAGGAGATAAGTAGATAAATAAATTAGTTAATAAGTAAATAAAGATCAATACCCTCTGTTACAAATGTCTCCACAATACTGCACCCTCCTACCTCTGTGAATGTCTTCACTTGTACACACCTTCTCGCTCCCTCCGCTCGTCGGCAGATAGTTTGTCTTTAAGAATACCCAGATTCAACCTATCTACCGTTGGCCGCCGCTCTTTCTCTGTTTCTGGTCCATCGATCTGGAACGACCTTCCTCTCTCCCTCCGGCCAAA
>CM060318.1:88996405-89008905 GCA_030674155.1 Stramonita haemastoma | reverse complement strand
TTTTTAATTTTAATTAATTGTGTTAATATGTGTATAATTATATCGATCAGTGTGTGTGTGTGTGTGTGTGTGTGTGTGTGTGTGTGTGTGTGTGTGTGTGTGTGTGTGTGTGTGTGTGGTGTGTGTGTGTGTGCCCGCGTGGGCATGTGTGTGGATGTATATGTATATGTGTAATAACACACGGATAACACGTACACACATTCAAAGACTACACAATCAGGACAAATCACAACATACTTTTTGGTCAATCCTGTCTACGACAGAACTTCAAGGTCATGATCAACGCAAAACAGCAAGGGAGGGGCAAGGCAAAGACATAAATGCCAAGGCCGTTATATTAGCCAGTCCCCCTAGCCAGTCCACTTTAAGACATCAGGCCTAACAGCGAGGCCATTAGCCAGTCCCCCTAGCCAGTCCACTTGAGACTGGCTGCAGGTCAAGATCATATTCCACTCCGCTCTGCGGTGCTGTGAAAAGGATGGGATGATTCATTCCCTCTCTCCGTGGCTGCAGAATTTCAGAACACAGGCAGGTTGAAAATGAAAATATTGTGTTTTATTTGACACTGTTATAGCCTTCACTGGCTTTGGCCTTTTTCAGATCAAAGATTATTAAAAAGTGTGTGGGGAAGGAGAAGAGGAGGAGAAGAGTTTGGCGGGAGAGAATGGAGGATAGAGGAAAGGAAGAGAAGAGGGGGGGTGGGGGGTGGGGGGGTAGTGGAAAATGGGGGAGATTGGTAGGCGTTTGGGAGCTGAGGTATTCTGTGTGTCTGTCTGACTGTCCGTTTGCCTCTGTGTGTATGTCTGTGTGTCTGTGCACGCGCACGCGCGCACGTGTATGGTGTGTATGTGTGTGTGTGTGTGTGTGTGTGTGTGTGTGTGTGTGTGTTGGTGTGTGTGTGGTGTGTGTGTTGTGTGTCTCTGTCTGTCTGTCTCTCTCTTGAAAAATAAAGGTTATTCATTCATTCATTCATTCATTCATTCATTCATTCTCTCTCTCTCTCTCTCTCTCTCTCTCTCTCTCTCTCTCTCTCTCTCTCTCTCTCTCTCTCTCTCTCTCTCTCTCTCTCTCTCTCTCTCTCTCTCTCTCTCTTTTCTCTCTCTCTCTCTCTCCTGTTTTTCGTTCCTAACCCCCTCTACCACACCCAGGCAATTGTGTTTTGGGATAACGAGGTTATCTGGGGTCAGCAGCTTCGGAAAGAACTACGACAACAAGTGACGAATAAAAGAATGAGGGAGGAGAGCAAAAAATTGTAAAGGCGGAGAGGGGGGGGGGGAGGCAAGGGGGAGGGGGGAGAAGAGGTCAGGGGGATAGAAATTACAGACTGACTAGAGAGAGAGAGAGAGAGGAGAGAGAGAGAGAGAGAGAGAGAGAGAGAGAGAGAGAGAGAGAGAGAGAGAGAGAGAGAGAGAGAGAGAGAGAGAGATTACCAGTCGCGTGCGGAATTGTCGCAGATCTTGGTCCTGAAGTCCAGTTGTGTCTAGAAGTTTCTGTCAGTGTCTTTGTAGTTACTAGTGTCTTCTTCTTGTGTATGTCCCCCCTTCCTGGCCTATTCTCTGTCTGTTTTTCAGAAAGACATTTTAAGATACCGATTCTCTACCCTGCCGAAGTCTGAAGCGCTGGGCCAGACATGTCAGGTGCTTAGTATCGGCAGTGCAACGCATTTTGCATTGTGACAGACAAGCGTTGCTGTCTGCGTTCAACAACGACGAAGGAGAAGAAGAAGATCTTCAGGGTTAGTTATTATTGTCATGACCTATGCCCTGGTTTGGAATCCAGATACATACTTAAAACAGCCAAGCAGTGCGGTTATAACGACCGTCTTCCTTTCCTTGTGACGTCAAGAACACACAGAGTGAAGATTTGGTTATTTTTTATGTATTTGTTTATTCTTTTATAGCCAATATATTTAGATGAATAAATAAATAAATAAAATAAAATAAAGAAGAGAGAGAAAAAGAGAGAGAGAGAGAGAAAGAGGAGAGAGAGAGAGAGAGAGAGAGAGAGAGAGAGAGAGAGAGAGAGAGAGAGAGAGAGAGGAGAGAGAGAGAGAGAGAGAGAGGCCGACAGACAGATAGACCGACAGACACAGGACAGACAGACACAGGATAGACACATAGACAAACAGACAGACAGACAGAGACAGAGACAAATAGAGACAGATACAGAGAGACACAGAGATAGAGACAGAGAAAAACAGAAAGACAGAGATACGATAGGCTGATAAAACTACAATCGTATGACATTTGTCTCGTTTGTAGATATCCCTGAAGTTGAAATGCAGCTGCCTTGATGGCAGGTACAAACTGTGGCACATGCAACAGTCTGACCATTAGTGAAGCTTGGAGCTCTGTCTGGGGATTAAAATAAGAACTTGTAAAAGTCATATAGTTTTAGCGACTTTTTGCTCTGGATATCACCTTGTTTTGACCAACACTGCACTGATGTATCAGTATTGCATAGTCAGTATTTATGTGCTTTTTTTTTTCTATGAGATTAAAGCAAACGAAGCTGTAGGAAGATCTGATGAAACTCTTTCCTATTCCATCTCAAGAGCCTTTGGAATGAATGACTTACCATAATTATCCCAGCGTTTTGCAATGTTGTTTACCCACATCATTCACTAGCTACCACACAGAAATCCTCCACACCAGAAATTCTATACACTCCTACACCAGTCAGTTAATCAGGAGACTCCCCAGCACCAGAACCAGACAGTCAATGTCATGTGTACCCTCTTACCCACCACATAAACCTTGTCAATAAGCAGACTTGAAAAAAAAGGTATGAATGGTGTCGGACCTTCCCTACACTCCGCTACATTTCACAGCAGAAATCAGAGAGCAGAGGTACGGAGTGTGAAGAGTAGGTAGGTAAGGTAAACAGGGCTGGGCGATGTCATTTCCTTTCGCACAAGTCTTGCTGGGCCTGAATCAGTTACTATGCTGTCTGGGTCTTTCACGCTGCTCCTATTGCAGTGCCCTAGCTCTGCCTGCATTGCCGGCTGCCTGCCATGGGGCCGAGGCTGGAGAGGAGAGACAGCGATGATGTGCGTCAGATAAAAGGAGCCCCGTTTGGGCAGGATTAGGGACGGGAAGGCCCCTAGTAATAGAAACAGCAGCTGTTAGAGAGAGAGAGAGAGGGGGGGGGAGAGGAGAGGAGAGAGAGAGAGAGAGAGAGAGAGAGGAGAGGAGAGAGAGAGAGAGAGAGAGAGAGAGGGAGAGAAGGGAGAGAGAGAGAGAGGAGAGAGAGAGAGAGAGAGAGAGGGAGAGAGAGAGAGAGAGAGAGAGAGAGAGAGAGAGAGAAGGGGGGTATTGAAGGTGAGCTTTGGACCTCTCTTTGTGGTTGTGTTGCCAGAGAATTTCTGACTAAGCCTGTAGCAGAACAACTGTAATTGTTTTGAAATCTGCTTTCTTTAAAGGAGGATACTGTCGATGGTGTTCATTTTCCTGTTTACCTGAGGTGGGTTTTTTTGTGTTTGTTTTTGAATCAATCATTACGTCCAGCTTTGAAACAGTATGGAAACAGAGGAATGGTTCTTGAAAAGTTTATTTTTCCATGGTATCATTGTCACATGTAAATAGTATCCAACATCCTTCAGTGAATAGATATAGCAGTTGAATCCCTTTGGAAATAAATCAAGGTATAAAAAACAAAACAAAATTGTAGCGCGTGATGCTTGATCTGTGCATACCATAATTAAAACAAATGCAAAAGAAAGTTGGAATCCTCTGTTAAATAATATTTTGGTTTGTTTCTCAGCTCGAGCTCCGAGGTTCAGAAATGGTGAGATTTTGTGTGTATGTAGTTCACCTTTTACCCACAACTAAGGTAGCCACATGATGCCTAAACACAACACCAGTGGACATGCAGTTTTGTCAATGTTCTCATCCGTTTCCACCAACATCTATTCTTCAGCAAAGCTAAGCAGCTTTCAACGCGCGTTCGTTCACACATGACACCTTAATATCTACTCTCATCCAAAAGACTTTCAGGGAATAGGAGAGCTAGTGATGTGAACTCCAGGGGGAAAGTTCCTTGAACAGAGTCCTCAGTGGTGGCTCAAACTCCAGGCCATCAGGTCACGAGCTCAATGCTTTAACCACCAGACTGAACCACTCCCCAAAGGAAAAAAAAATCTTGACAAGAAAAAAAAGACAGATAAAAGATATCACTGATGTCATGTTCAGCTTTGTTTACAATATCATGGAGCACTCCTAGCATCACTGAAGGACGATGTATCAGTGACAAAATCCTCCACTCCTGACACTTCAAATGATCAGTGACAGAATCCTCCACTCCTGACACTTCAAATGATCAGTTACAGAATGATACACTCCTTACACTTCAAAGTAAATTCTGCTCCTGTCACAGATGCTTATACGCCTGGCTGAGTTCTGCTGCAGAAGCCCTCTCCTCTTTCCTTGCTGCCATCAGAGCAATGCCTCTGCACCCATCCTCCAGATCCCCCTACCCAGCTGCAGGACCCCGGGAGAAATTACAGCAGTTGCCAGCAGGCCTGGGATTGATTTTTTTCTCCACCAGAAAACACTGAGAGAATTCCATCGATTTCAGTCTAGGAGACAGAAGAAGCAGAAGAAGACAGGGAGACAGAGAAGAAGAAGAAGAAGAAGAAGAAGAAGAAGAAGAAGAAGAAGAAGAAGAAGAAGAAGAAGAAAGAAGAAGAAGAATTAGAAGAAGAAGAAGAACAAGAACAAGAACAAGAACAAGAACAAGAAGAAGAAGATAGACATCAACATCAACATCAACAACAACAACAACAACAACAACAACAACAACAACAACAAGGAGGGGAGAGAGAGAGAGAGAGAGGGGGGGGGGGGGTACATAGTTAGTGTGCAGATCAGGCAGAAAGTGTGCGGAGGACTAACAAGGAAGGGACACATGTTAGTCACTGTGCATGCACCAGTCTAGGTCGATACACAAATTAATGGCAGCAGCGTTTGTGCAATATACTTTTGCACAGGCTCTCTCTCTCTTTCTGTGAGCATGTGTATAAGAGAGAGAGAGAGAGAGAGAGGAGAGAGAGAGAGAGAGAGAGAGAGAGAGAGAGAGAGAGAGAGAGAGAGAGAGGAGAGAGACAGACAGACAGACAGACAGACAGACAGACAGACAGACAGACAGACAGACAGACAGACAGACAGACAGACAGAGACAGAGAGAGACAGAGAGACTTTGCCCAGGCTTTTCGATTAATTTGTATTAGGATTAAAGATTATCGCTTTTAAAACGTCATAGCGTTCTGTCTATTCCTCTTTGTATTTAAATTTGATAACAATAGTTTGCTGTACTGTTTGCTTTTCTGATGAATAAGAGATACAAATTGATTGAGGAAACAGAAGCAGGTAGAAGATATCAGTTAAAGAAAATGCAGAATGGAGCAGAGGAAGAAGATAGAGAGAACTAAAATAAAACAAAAATCAAACATACAGACCAACACAGACATGCACATACAGCTACACATACACGCACACACTACACACACACACACACACACACACACACACACACACACACACACACACACACACACACACACACACACGCACGCCACACACACATGCGAGCATGCACGTGCTCACACTCAACTCAAACAAGAAGAAATGCTAGTAATAATAATAATAATAGTAGTAGTAGTAGTAGTAGTAGTAGTAGTAGTAGTAGTAGTAGTAGTAGTAGTAGTAGTAGTAGTAGTAGTGATGGAAATATTAATAACTATAGAAATAATGATAATAATGATAACAATTATAACAGTAGTAGCTCTAATAATAATAATATAAAGATAGTATGCACATATTCTTTTACTTGAACAGTGACAAAAATACTACCCCTGTTATGGTAAAGCTTATATACCTGGTATTGTTCCAGAAACGTGTCATTGAAGCTAAAGACTTAACGCTCATTGGAGCGAGAACACCTTGCCACAAGCATCACATCCTTCCTTATTCCCTTGTCTTTCCGTGGCTGCCTTTCAGATCATCGATCTGTTACACGAGTCAACAGAACCTCCACAGCTACAAACAGACCTCTGGCCGGAGTCTGGAGAGCACTCTCTCTCTCCACACTCAAGAGTGGATTTAATGACAGAAATTTGAAAAGAAACGTCGGGGTGGATCAGACCTGTTGCTCTCTCCCTCCACCCCTGTCTCTGCCGTCTCCTTTCTCCTGGCAGCAGAAATCAGGATGGCTGTGTGAGGGAAGGGGTAGGTAAACACGGCTTCCCTGCGTCATTTCGTTTCGCACAAGTCTTACTGGGCCTGATTCCATTATTTTTCTGGAACCTGTTCAAAAGTCGCTCACGCTGTAGTGCCCTCTGATCTGCTGGCTGCCTATCAGAAGAGAAAAGCTGAGAGAGAGACAGCTAGGATGTGTGCTGGGTTGAGTGTAGACCAGATTTGGACGGATTAGGGAGGAAACTATGCTCTTGTAATGGAAGCTGCAGCTGCTAGGTTGTCAGATGCTGGCAGTACAACAACTACATACTACTACTACTACTACTACTACTACTACTACTACTACTACTACTACTACTACTACTACTACTACTTCTACTACTTCTACTACTACTACTACTACTACTACTACTACTACTACTACTACTACTACTACTACTACTACTACTACTACTACCACTACCACTACCACTACATGGAAATTATATAACGCTATATCTTGCAAAAAAAAACAAACAAAATCAAAGCAGTAAGACTGAACAAAGTTGTATCAACATGCTTATGTAAAATGTTGTGGAAAATTTTCAAACACAAAATGATTGACCATTTTTTGCCCTCTTCTGACATAGCACATTATCCGCGTTCCATGCGTTGTCCCTCTGTGCTGCTTCCACGCTTTCTTTCCCCTTAAATAAACTCATCAACATGAAAAAAAAAACGTTTTAAAGTAAACATATTTGCATATGTGATTGCTTATTCAACCTTATGAGAGCAGATAATGCTAACAAAAGAAGTTCACTGAGTCATTCAGCCTTGAATCCATGTAGGGATGCTAGGAGCCTGACAGTGTAAATAGCATGCCTAGCCCCTGGATATTTTGTGTTAGGAATTCCCTCTTTTCTACCCCTCTCTTCGTTTCTGCCTTGTTCTCTTTCTTCCCGTAATGTCCTTGTCTGTTTTCAGCCTTCTAGGTCCGTTCCCCTGCCTTGTTCTTCCAGAAAGACTTAAAAGACAACAGTTTTCTCCTGAGCTGATTTCGGATGCACTGGGCCTGATTTGCCAGGCACTCAACGGCAGCAGAAGGCATTTTCACTCAGTCCACATGGCATGTCACAGTAGTTGTCGATATAACGAAGAAGAAAAATTCAGCTGCATTCCTAACCAGACCTATGAAAATGACGGTCAATGCAAGCCTGTGGTTGATTATTCAGAAATAAGAATTGCATTGATGCTACTTCAGTAGAATGAGGCAGAGACACAATCAAGAGGACTTGGGGTTAGAGTAGAATTCAAAGGAAATCATGAGGACTATAAATGATTGATATCAGTCACGTTGCATGCATAAATAAATTACATTCAGAATAGGGAAGATAAAGGGCATGAGAACAGAAGGGATGATTCACTTGCGTATATGCATGCGTATGTGTGTGCGTGCGTGCGTGTGTGCGTGTGGTGTGTGTGTGTGTGTGTGTGTGTGTGTGTGTGTGTGTGTGTGTGTGTGTGTGTGTGTGTTATTTTATCTTGTATTGTAAGGTCTGGTTTTAAAACAAACCCATTTATTTTAGTTTTCTTCAACATTGGTTGATATTTGCCTTTTGAATGCTTTAGAAGTCATTTTTCGTGATTTTTTTTGTAAGGAAGGATGAGAAAAGTTGTGTAAACTTAATCTTTTTACCCCCAATAAAATTCATTTTGACATTACTTGAGTTGACTTGACTTCACACACACACACACACACACACACACACACACACACACACACACACACACACACACACACACACACACACACATACACACACCACTCTCTTTCTATCTTCTCTCTCCTCTCTCTCTCTGTCTCTCTGTCTCTCTCTCTCTCACACAAGAGAATGAAGAAGCTGTATAAATGCATGACCCCTTGTGATGGAGAATTAACATATAATTGGACAGAAATATGAACACAGCTGTCTGGAGGACTCCTGTAATGGCTGCAATTGTCATTTATCCCTGACTGCCATGGTTTGATGACAAAAGACAAATAAGATTTGATGTGGATTAGGCAATAAGACAAGGTCTTAGAAATCAGGGAGAAGGAAGGTGGAGAAGGAGAGAGGAGAGAGAGAGAAGGAGAGAGAGAGTGAGAGAGAGAGAGAGAGAGGAGAGGAGAGAGAGGAGAGAGGAGAGGAGAGAGAGAGACAGAACAGACAGACAGACAAGACAGACAGACAGACAGGGCAGACAGACAGACAGACAGACAGACAGACAGACAGACAGAGACAGAAACATACAGACAGACAGACAGAGAGACAGAGAGAGACAGAGAGGGAGACAGACAGAAACAGACAGAGACAGACATACAGACAGACACAGAGACAGAGAGAGACAGAGAGAGACAGAGAGGGAGACAGAGACAGAAACAGACTGACAGACAGACAGACACAAACAGACAGACAGATAGAGGGGAGAAAAATTTGATTTTGAATAACACAAAAAAGATAAGAAAGCATGTCCCTTTTACAGATATTCCCTAAAATCGGTTTCCAGTGTTGCTAGCCTGAAATTATCTGACAAGACTGTCAGAATGAAAAGTTATGTTGTACAGATTAAATATAAGCATGAGCTATATGCTCTGGACACATTAAAAAAATTCTCTCTGGGCTTTTTTCTGACTTTTTTTTTATTGAGACATCAACACTGGCATATTTATTATCCTGCAATACCCTTATTTGGTTTAATGTTCTTTTTTATTCTCTTTCTTTCCATTCATCCCTCTTTTTTATATTGATTTTTAGAAGTTTGCTTTTATATTTCTAGGATAATGGAATAATTATGCACATTTTTACTTCCAGTCCCTGTGTGTATGAGATTTGTAATTTTTTGTCATCCCTTCCCATTGACACACAATGGCCCACTCTGTTTTATGATAAGAAAAACACTTCCCCTCCCAAAGCTACAAAGGTCGGTAGGTCTGTCTAGCCAGCCCACTGCCTATGCTCTCCACACACAGGAGTCAAATCAATGAGGGAATTGGGAGAGGAAACGTCAATGAGGGACTTGGGAGAGGAAACGTCTGGGTGAGTGTCACCTTTCTGCCTGACTGGCTCCCAATTCTCAGCATACCTTCTTTTCATTTTCAGCAGCAGCAGAAGGCGGAGAGACTGTGGGAAGAGGTAGGTAAACACGGCTTCCCCGTACAGTGTAATTTCCTTCACACAACAGTCTTACTGGGCCTGATTCAATTACCTTTCTGAAACCTTTTCAAGTTGCTCACGCTGTATTGCCCTCTGATCCGCTGGCTGCCACTCAGAATGGAGAAGCTTAGAGAGAGACAGCTAGGATGTGTGTAGGACAGAGGGAAAGCCAGTTATGGCAGGATTAGACACCTAGGCCCTTGGTAATAGGAACAACAGCTGTTAGGTAGGGACAGGCTGACAATAGATCTTCTTACTTTCTTTTTGATGTTTTGCCAGGGAAGTTTTGGCTAAGGTCTTAGGCAAAGAAAGCTAATAGTTTTTAAAATATCATAGTTATCTGCTTTTGCCGTAAGAATTTATAGTCTATGTGTTTGTTTCTAATTTCTTCAAAAAAAAGAAAAACAAATATATTCATATCAAGCTTCAGGTACATTCCAGAGACAACCAGAAGAGGCAGCTTTTAGATTGTGTACATAGCTGTGAAAGACTTTGTGGAGAAAATGATTGAGTATGAACTAATAGGAGTCACATTCTATGCATACATGCAGTTAAAGAGAACGTAAAAAAAAATGTACAATTAATGGTTGAGTTGTGTTTATACATAGATGTGTATGCATTTAGTATGTGTTTGAACATGCATGTGTGTGTATGTGTGCATGCAGCTGCACAAGTGAGAGAGAGAGACAGAGAGACAGAGAGAGAGAGACAGAGACAAGTTGGTGTGCTAGTCAAATAAACCTTGAAATCTACAAAGACAATTGTGGTCTAGCTATCTAGCTGTCATGTTCTTTCCCAGTGACAGAGGAGACAAGTCAGTGATGGACATATGAAAAGAAATGTCTGGATAGAGTTTCATCGTCCAAAGTCTACCTGTCTTTCTTCAACACATTTCCCCTTTTCTTACCATGGCAGCAGAAATCAAGGCGGGTGTGTGAAGGGAGGAAGGGGTAGGTAAACACGGCTTCCCTGTGTCACTTCGTTTCGCACAACAGTCTTACTGGGCCTGATTCAATTACCTTTCTGAAACCTTTTCAAGTTGCTCACGCTGTATTGCCCACTGATCTGCTGGTTTCCTTCCAGAAGAGAAAAGCTTAGAGAGAGACAGCTAGGATGTGTGTAGGACAGAGGGAAAGCCAGTTATGGCAGGATTAGACACCTAGGCCCTGAAATGGAAACAACAGCTGTTAGGCTGAAGAGGCTGAGGCAGGATTGAACGTTTTCTTTCTGAGGGTTTTTCTCCTGGAAGTTTTAAGCTGTGCCTGAAATGAAGAAATTGTAACCGTCTTGATGTTCATTCTTTCAGAAAAATGGATTTGGTCTGAATTTTTGTTGGTACTTGCAAATGCCTGTGTGCGTGTTGGGGAGGCGGGGCGGGAGGCAGCCCCCCCCCCCCCCCCCCCCCCGCCCAGGGGGTGGGGGGGGGGGGGCTGAGTGACTGAAAACATCAAACTCTGAATAAACTGGGCAGAACCAGATTTTGTATTGTGGGTATTTTGATGGCCTGTCTTGATATTACACAGTACAGATTCAGGCTAGTTAATAGCAATAAAGTTCTGCATGTTAAAGCAGTTTGTCCGCTTGTTGCATATAATGCAATGAGAACTGTGCCGGTGTCTCTTCAGTAGTCCACTGGGTGGTCAGTAGTGGGGGAAGAGAACTTTACTCTCATCTCTTAAAGCCAGCCAGCTTACCAAAATACAACCAACACACATACATATGCACATGCACACACACATTCACTCACACACTTACACATGCACACATCAACAAACACGCACGCGCGCGTGCATACACGTGCACGCACTCACACATACACACAGGCACACACACACTGAGGACACACAAAAAACAATTCACACACACGCGCACGCGCGCGTGCACACACACACAACACACACACACACACACACACACACACACACACACGCGCGCGCGCGCGCGCGCACACACACACACACACACACACACACACACACACACACACACAACCTACCCCCTTCCCTCCCTAAAAACAAATGATTTGACACAACACAATTTCTTTTTCATAGAGCTAGGGGCCAAAACGAGGGGGGGGGGGGAAGCCTAGCGATCAAAGGTAGCGGCTAATTCATTTTCAGCTGCTGTATTGTGGACCAGGGCTCAGCGGGAAGGGCTCAATCCAGATCGTAGGCTCTGGAGAGTTCAAAGTAAATCTGCGCCTGTCAAAGATGCTTACACGCATGAGCGAATCCTGGGCAGAAGCCTCCTCCCCTCCCCCTCCCTTCCTCCCTCCCTCCCTCCCTGTTGCTGCCAGCAGAGGAGGGCTGCCTGCCATTGGACGACCCTTCTGCTGGATTCCCCAGCTCTGGACCCCGGGAGAAATTGCATCGCTGTTGCCGGCCTGCGATTGATTTTTCTCCCTTCAGAAAACAGAAAGATGGTCATCGATTTTAGCCTACCACATATAGGTAAAGAGGAGACAATGGGGGGAGGGGGGGTGTAGGGGGGAGAGGAGTGATAGTTAGTGCAGATTTGATGCTCCAGGGCCGGGCTTTAGGAAGGACTATGGATTAGGGATGGCGGCGTGAGTCAGAAGAATGCGTGCATGATTATCCCACTGTTCTGTGGGGTCGTGGAGGGTGGTGGGATTCTTAGTGTCTGTGTCTTTTTCGCCTGTCTACCTGAACACTTTTCTTCCCCCCCCCCCCCCCCCCCCCCCCCCCCCCCCCCCCCCCCGTCTCTCTCCCTCTCTTGCTCATCTTCCATATCTCAGGCCCCGTGTGTGAACGCACACAGAACATTTTGCAACACAGTTTAATCCTGTTCTGCTTTTCGTAAGAGTAGGCCATCGTGTGCCGGTGAGAACAGAAAACATTTACAAAACTGCATACACACGGGGACTGAATGTAAAAAAGCACACGAGTGCTTATCCCCTCATCCTCGATAAAAAATAATATGATAAAATAAATTTTAAAAAGAGATAAAAATAAAAAATAGATAAAAAAATGAATAAAACAAAACAAAATATTTCCCATCTCCTCCTTCTTCTTTTGCTGTTTTCCAGTTCTCGTTCTCCCTTTCTCCTTCCTTTTTCTGGAGCCACTTTCCCCTCATCAACTTGTTGGCCTTCTTCCTCTTCTTTCCTCCTTTA
>CM060318.1:88981048-88996305 GCA_030674155.1 Stramonita haemastoma | reverse complement strand
GCACACCTTAAAGGCGACACCAGACTACTAAAGGAATAAGCATGTAGAAAATTACCATATTACATGGATACAAACTATGATTTTATTAATAATTCCACTGATAAACAAACACAACCCTTTAACAAGGAGAAAGAAAGGGGGAAAACTTAACAAATTCCACAAGCAAGAAGAGTCACTCTACCGGTCATAATCACCCGTGACCCACATTTCCGCGCCAAGATTTTCCAACTGTCCACCCCCCCCCCCCAAATCTCAGTTATGAACACCACCTCATTTTCTTTCTTTCCAGCAAGTAGTGCAGAGCATAACGAGAGCAAGTAGTGCAGAGCATAACGAGAGCAAGTAGTGCAGAGCATAACGAGAGCAAGTAGTGCAGAGCATAACGAGAGCAAGTAGTGCTGAGCATAACGAGAGCAAGCAGTGCTGAGCATAACGAGAGCAAGCAGTGCTGAGCATAACGAGAGCAAGAGGATCATGGGAACCAGGAATCACCACACAACACAGGCTGGCATTTCCAGCAACTACAGTGCACAGAGAAAGAGGGGAACTGGCTTTAACTGTCATCTTATACGTTCCAACCTTCGCCATCCGCTGCTCGATCTGTCAGCATCAATCTGCATCCCCAGCCCTGTGCAATAACCAAATCACACCCAGCGGCAGACAGCGCAAGACAGGAAAATCACAGTGCAACAGGAGTAGCATTGTTGGCATGCCAGACATGGAAAACTAACGAGATCAACATTGCTGGGGAGATAATCTGCAGGAGAAGACAGCTTGATTGTGGAGGGGTGTGCAGTGGATTTGCAACAGGCTGGTTTGGATGAAAATGGTGTCATCTTGTTTCGAAGAACAGTCCTTGTTCGTTTGTTAAAAGCAACAAGATTTGTATGGAACCTGATGAACAAAGATGCAAAGGGCAAGCTGTCTAGTTTGATATAAGAATAACTTTAATTAGTGTCTTGATGGAGCGCACATTCTGAGTGACCCCCAGGGTATACTGGTGGAAAATGCATAACAACAACAGCAGCAGCAGCAGCAGCAGCAGCAGCAACACTGTCTTGTAAATTTGTCACGTTCACTAGTTCTGCAATCAGCTAAACTCTAGTTCATCCTTAAAGCAACAAGGGGGACATTATGAAACACACCAGGCCATTATTTATTAAAATGGATGACAGATCCTTTGCTTTATTTTCGGTATTCACTGCCAGGTGAATGGTACCTCATGTGTACGGAGATTGGAATTGTTGCACCTGCATACAACTTTCAGTTTTAACAGATATCTCTGCTTGATATTTGGATCGATCTTCCTGAGGAAAGCATGTCGTTACAGGAGCAGTCCTTTCACCATTTAGAAAATAAAAATGTTTTCCTATCTGCATGTAGACTCTAGATATTTTTCACTGCAAGACTGGCATTTTCTACAGAATTTTGCTAGAGACATCTATCTTTTCTTTACTGTCAGTGTTTTATTTATGTTCGCCTAACGCATGTTGCACATGGAACCTCGGTTCATCATCTCATTTGAAAAACTAGCACCAAGACCTCCCTCCATTCATGGTCTTGTAGATAGATGAGTGTGTGTTGGGGGGGGGATTCAGATGGGGATTAAACAGGAGACCTCGGGTTGTTTTTTTTTGTTTGTTTTTTGTTTTCTTTTACTGGTGCTTACCTTTAGACCACTGATCCACCTAGACCACATTTTCAGTATGAGTTTTTCCCAGGACACAGGCCTTGCAAATAATTACACTACTACTACTACTACTACTACTACTACTACTACTACTACTACTACTACTACTACTACTACTACTACTACTACTACTACTACTACTACTACTACTACTACTGCTGCTGCTACTGCTGCTGCTGCCGCTGGTGCTGCCGCTGCTGCTGCTGATGACGACGAAGACGATCATCATCATCAGCAGCAGCAGCAGCAGCAGCAGCAGCAGCAGCAGCAGCAGCAGCAGCAGCAACAGCAGCAATTTCATCACCATCATAACTAATAAGTCTTAGGTATCCTGCCGCCAAAATACTCAACCCCCAAAAGTGACATTACAACGACTCCTAATTATTGACCTCCATCCATCCATCCATCCATCCATCCATCCATCCATCCATCCATCCATCCATCCATCCATCCATCCATCCATCCATCCATCCACCCATCCACCATCCATTTACCCATCCACCCATCCACCCACCCATCCACCCATCCATCCATCCACCCACCCATCCACCCATCCACCCATCCACCCATCCATCCATCCATCCATCCACCCATCCACCCATCCATATATCATCCATCCATCCATCCATCCATCCATCCATCCATCCATCCATCCATCCATCCATCCATCCATCCATCCATCCATGCATCCAGATAGATCAGGGTTGACCCTGTTCTCACCCAGCGTGTAGCCAGGCCTAACCCTGCAGTGTGATCCAGCGGTGTTAGTTAATACCAAGGCAGGGAGCCAAGTCATCCCATTACATGAAGACTAAGAACAGATCCCCATGACAAGTTGCAAAGATCACCGTCACTGCCCTGTAAAGCGCTTTACCAGCCTGAAGGTCTGGCATTTTCAGTGACGTGGCCAGGTCTGGCTACCCCTCTCCTGGATAAGGCTGGAGGGGAGGGGGTGGGGGGAGGTGTGGAGGGTAAAGTGGTTCTGGTTCCTCTCCCTGTCATTGGCGGGGAGGGGGGCTGCTCGCAGGGGGCAGCACCCAATATTGAATTACTGGTTCCAACTGCCTCCAGTGGAATGTCCCTCATAGCAAGACTCTAACGAGCTCTGAGCATATTCCGCAGTCGTTGACACCACCTCATTCATTCACAATTCGCACAGAGCAATGATCTCAGAAGTTTTTTTTTGTTTTTTTTCTGAAATCGTTTCCCTGCTGGGGAAAAAAATTGTCAGCTTAATGCAAAGTCGGGAGTTTTGTTTCCATTTCAAAGGGCATCCATTTCCCAATGACTCATCACTGACTTTCTGCCCAACGGGAGTCTGGCATCCATCTTTCTGATTTTTTCTGGTTTTGTTTTGTCTTCTGGACTCTAGGCAGCAGCAGTTGACTGTTGAACATTTGAAACAAACATGCAAGCAAACAATCAAAGAAACGAACAAACAAACACGTATATGTTGACGGCCTAATGATTCTGATGTGCGCGCCCATACTTGGGTGTTTTTATGCATGAGCGTTCAAACCCGGATGAAAAAACAAAGTAAAGTTGTGGGGAAATGGTTGTTTAGGTCTGTGTTATTGATCTGTGCTATTTTTGTGTAGTTTTCTTTTTTCTTTTTTTCTTTTTTTCACTTACTTTTGTTGTTGTTATTTTTGTGTTTACCACTTGAAAGTTTTTAGGTATGCTTGCTTTTGACCCACATAAATTTTTCGTGCTTTTGAGATATCAAAGAATTGATATTAGTATTTGTATTTTTTTACGATGACAAAGGCTGTTTCGGTGGTATTTATTATCTGACTGTCTTTCTAAGAGAACGGATGATTGCCAGAGTGATGGATATGATGTTTTCCTAGGGACAGACGAAGATGTTTCAGCTACTATTAACATCGGCATAGATAGACACACATAGGCTCAGACAGACACACATACACACACACAGCACACACAGACACAGCACACAGACACACAAAACACAGACACAGACACACAGACACAACACAGACACAACACAGACACAGACACAGACACAACACACACACACAACACCACCACACACACACACACACACACACACACACACACGCACGCGCGCGCGCGCGCGCGCGCGCGCACAATCTGTTTATCTACACTTGTTGCTCGCGATCATTACCTGATGCTAATGTAACGTAAACAAGTTAGGGCCTTTCAAATTGAGTGATCCAATCATTGCTTATTCTTCAAGGAGACTAGGGATGAACAAAAGAGAAAAGATTGCATTAAATTGAATTAAATTGAATTGAATCATTCCACTTTTGTTTATCCCTAGGCTTCTTGGTAGTCGCTTCTCCTAGTTCTTGTTCGCGTTCTCCATTTATAGTTTTACTGGGTTACTCCTTTCTGCTTTCAGTCAGTATACCAGGGAGAGAATATTGGAAACCTCTCTGTCTGTCTGTCTGTCTGTCTGTCTGTCTGTTTTCATTTAATCTTTTTAATCTTTTATATCGAGGATGTCTGTCTGTCTGTCTCTTTCTCTTTCTCTCACACTCTGTTTTATGTGCGTGTGTGTATAATTATGTGTGTATCTGTCTGTCTGTCTGTCGTTCTGCCTCTCTCTCTCTCTCTCTCTCTCTCTCTCTCTCTCCTCTCTCTCTCTCTCTCTCTCTCTCTCTCTCTCCTCTCTCTCTCTCTCTCTCTCTCTCTCTCTCTCTCTCTCTCTCTCTCTCTCTCTCTCTCTCCAAAAATAATAAACCAATTATATCCCCTCTCCTTCTCCCCCTTCTCTTTCTCCCTCCCTCTGTGTGTGTGTGTGTGTGTGTGTGTGTGTGTGTGTGTGTGTGTGTGTGTGTGTGTGTGTGTGTGTGTGTGTGTGTGTGTGTGTGTGTGTGAGTTGGTTTTTTTTGTTGCTGTTCTTTCTCCCCTTTTATCAAAACTTATGTTTTATGGAACTATTTTGATGATAGATGGTGGTGGATTGATGTTTTCAGTCATTCAACCTCATCGTATTCTCATGTTCCTCCTTAATTATTGCGCCCTCTTTTATTTTTGTTTTGTTTTTGTTTTTGTTTGTTTGTTTGTTTGCTTGCTTGTTTTTTTGTTTGTTTGTTTGCTTGTTTTTTGTTTTGTTGCTGTGTTTTCTTTTTGTTTGTTTATTTGTTTGTTTGTTTTTTTTCTTCTTCAAATCAAAATCATCATTGATTCTTACTTCATATTTTTGTTTCTGAATGAGTGCATTTTTATAACATTACCTTAATATTGTATTTCTGTCTTATTCCTTACCTGTTTTGTTGTGCTTCTCCCCTTTTATCAAAACTTATGTTTTATGGGACTATTTTGATGATAGATGGTGGTGAATTGATGTTTTCAGTCATTTAACCTCATCGTATTCCCATGTTTGCTCCTTAATTATTGCCCCCCCCCCTTTTTTGTTGTTGTTGTTGTTGCTTTGTTTTGTTTGCTTATTTGTTTTTTGTGTGTGTGTGTTGTGTGTGTGTGTGTGTGTGTGTGTGTGTGTGTGTGTGTGTGTGTGTGTGTGTGTGTGTGTGTGTGTGTGTGTGTGTGTGTGTGTTTTTCCAAATCGAAATAATCATTGATTCTTACTTCATATTCTTGTTTCAGAATGAGTGCCTTTTTGTAACATTACCTCAATATTGTATCTCTGTCTTATTCCTTACCTGTTGTTGTTTTTTCTCCCCTTTTATCAAAATCTTATGTTTTATGCGATTTATTTTGATGATAGATGGTGGTGGATTGATGTCTTCAGTCATTTAACCTCATCATATTCTCATGTTTGCTGTTTAAGTATTGCGCTTTTTGTTGTTGTTTTGTTTTGTTTTGTTTTTGTTTGTTTTGTTTGTGTTTGTTTTCCTTTATTCAAATCAAAATTATCATTGATTCTTACTTCTTTTTCGTTTCTGAATGAGTGACTTTTTATAACATTACCTTAATATTGTATCTCTGTGTTATTTCTTGCCTGTTTGATACTTGGTATGGTTCCTTACTTTTGGTATTTGGATCATTATAATTGTTGTTGTGTAGTTGTGGCTATTATTTTTATTTTTTTCTATCTTAATGTTATCCCTGAAAAGGGCGGGGACTGGATGTATAAAAGCACACGAGTGCTTATCTATTATCCTCGAATAAAAGAATTTTGCTTTGCCTGCTTGCCTTGCCTTGCCTTGCCTTGCCTTGCCTTGCCTTCCTTCCTCTCTCTCTCTCTCTCTCTCTCTCTCTCTCTCTCTCTCTCTCTCTCTCTCTCTCTCTCTCTCTCTCTCTCTCTCTCTCTCCTCTCTCTCTCTCTCTCTCTCTCTCTCTCTCTCTGTGTATCTGTCTCTCTGTATCTCTGTATCTCTGTATCTCTGTATCTCTCTCTCTCTCCCCCCCCCCTCCTCTCTCTCTCCTCTCTCTCTCTCTCTCTCTCTCTCTCTCTCTCTCTCTCTCTCTCTCTCTCTCTCTCTCTCTCTCTCTCTCTCTCCTCTCTCAAAAGTTCTCTTTCATCTAACGCTCATACAGCCACTACTGTCATCTGTCCTATGAGCGAAAATGCGTTGAACTGCCCTTAAGCGCCTGACAAGTCAGGCCCAGTGCATCCGACTTTAGCGCGGGAGAGAATTGTTATCTTACAAGTCCTTCTGGGAAAAGGTAAGAGAATGGACCAAGACGGCAGAAAATAGACCAGAAGGAGATTACGGGCCAAACAGGATCAAAACATGTACACAGAGAGGGATAGAAAAGAGGGAATTCCAGCACAGAGTTTCCAGAAGGTGGGGGTGCAGTTTATACTGACGTATCCCCGGCACCCCTAAAGGGCGAGGTCAACAAGGACAGATTAAAGAGCCCCCACCAACAATCTCTCCCCACCTTCCACACTAGACCATCACCTCCCGTCATAACTTCATTACTTTACGGGCATTTCCGCGCAAAATTCAGAAGAAAAAGGTGCAGGATGGTCAATTACCTACTGTTGATGAACGAGACACAGGAACAACCCGGCCCATCAGGATGCCAACTCATCCCGCCAGCCGGCTTCCGAACTTTGGCAGACCTCCCCCTCCCTTCCCTCCCCCTCCCACCCCTCCCCTCCTCCCCCACACGACCATAGGCACAGACTCCAGCAAAGTAGCTTGTCTAATAGATTTGGCCTCTTTCAGGGTCAGTGGCTGTTCCACTTAACTGAGCTGCAATGTCATTAGCTCTTCATCCTCCACTGCCACCTAGCCCGTAGGCTTCTACTGCGTTTCGTCCGAGAGAGAGAAAAGAGAGAGAGAGAGAGAGAGAGAGAGAGAGAGAGAGAGAGAGAGACAGAGAGACAGAGAGACAGAGAGAGACAGAGACAGAGACAGAGACAGAGAGAGAGCAGAAGACAGACAGACAGACAGACAGAACAGACAGACAGGACAGACAGACAGACAGACAGACAGACAAAAAAGACTGAGATATAGACAGAGAGACAGAGAGAGAGAGAGAGAGAGAGAGAGAGAGAGAGAGAGAGAGAGAGAGAGAGAGAGAGAGACAGACAGACAGACAGACAGACAGACAGACAGACAGACAGACAGACAGACAGACAGACAGACAGAGATTCTGGCCTGTTGCAGATGGTGTGTGTGTGTGTGGCTGTATATCAGAGTATTTCAAGAAGGCGTGATGCTTTTGTGTTAGGTCTGTGTGTATTGTGGGGCTAATCTAAGGG
This sequence comes from Stramonita haemastoma, assembly GCA_030674155.1. Classification (NCBI taxonomy): domain Eukaryota; kingdom Metazoa; phylum Mollusca; class Gastropoda; order Neogastropoda; family Muricidae; genus Stramonita; species Stramonita haemastoma. The sequence goes on along the minus strand of CM060318.1, from coordinate 88,988,953 downwards.
AGGGGGGGAGCTTATTGTTGCATTGGTTTAGTTGGCTGCTCACGATCATTTTAGCAAGGCATGGATAATTCATTCGTTGGCACTTTTGAGTACTCTTCCTCACCTAGTGGTCGAATCAGTAACACCCCATCCAGACAGACAGCAGACAGGGGAAAAAGTCTCTTAGTGCCTTCTTCTTCTTCTTCTTCTTCTTCTTCTTCTTCTTCTTCTTCCTCTTCTTCTTCTTCTTCTTCTTCTTCTTCTTCTTCTTCTTCTTCTTCTTCTTCTTCTTCTTCTTCTTCTTCCTTCTTCTTCTTCTTCTTCTTCTTCTTCTTCTTCTTCTTCTTCTTCTTCTTCTTCTTCTTCTTCTTCTTCTTCTTCTTCGTTATCATCATCATCATCATCACCATCATCGTCATCGTCATCGTCGTCATTAACGTCAACATCATGATAAGCCAACATAACTAGTGACGGTAAATAAACTTTATGATACTGCTAAGAGAGTTGCGGTGTCCAGTCTGCCCATTATCACTGAAGCACCCCCCCCCCCCTCCTCAACGTCTAACGGTCATCCATCTTGACCAGTAACAGGACATGACGGCAACAACACCAGTGACAGCTGACATGCCTGCTCAGCATGACACCTTTTACACCCAAAGCCCCCCCCCCCACACCCCCCCCGTCCGCGCCCCTGCTTTCATGTGAAGTGAAAGGTATTGTTCTGGTTTTATACCTCATTGTCATTATTCTGAAAATTATCTTCTTTTCATGTTCCTTTTTTTTATAAATGGAAAGATCTTAGGAAAAAAAACTGATAAAGAAGATTGATAACTAATTTTCTTCTGTTTTCTGTTTGTTTTTTTTTTTTTTTTTTTGGGGGGGGGGGGGGGGGGGGGGGGGGGGGTGTTTCCATTACACGAAAAATATTGAAAAAATTGTGTCAAAATATAAAATTATTCACTTGTTCATTATGTAGACACCGGATACAGTTTTTCTTAAAATTGATTAGAACAGATAGTCTATACTTTAAACCCAGATTTCCCCCTAAAATGGTTCCAGAAATTTCCAACAAAACTGGATGACTCATTTTCAATGTACTCCAGCAACGAACGTGAAAGCTCGATGTTAGACCGAGGAAGTAATTGCCATGACTTGTGACCAAATGACATCAGTTGTAGCGGTAGGCTCCCTCTGTCTCCGGAGACAATGGCTACAGCTTCACATGTCACATCAATCTTATTGCAAACAAAGTCTGGAGTGACTAAACTGTCTGATCCGTGCATAGCAGTCTGTGGCACAGTTGTTGCAGGGAAAATTGGACATCAGGTTGAAGGCCTGGCTTTGCTGTCTCGTTAAGGCGGCTAGGCCTATCTTCTGTCCTAAAATAGTTACAGTCTCTTCACTTTTTCTCTACAAATTCCCTCGCGTGCGGCGCTCCTCCGTCCGTTACGATTTACTGCAAGCAGACAGGGACCATAACAGCAGACATTGAAAGGAGGATACAGGCAATGGAGATGAGATGCTTCCGCAAACACCTTGGCATTTCAAACAGAGATCTCATCACTAATGAAAAAGTGAAAACTAGAATAAAGAATGCCAGCGGACAATGTGAAGAGCTCTGCTCCTATCTTCAGGGAAAAAACGCAAGCTAAAGTGGTACGGGCACGTCACACGACCATCTGGACTAGCCAAGACAGTCTTACAGGGAACAGTAAGGGGAGAGAGAGGCAGACAGAGGAAACGATGGGAAGACAATATCAGAGTGGACAGGGCTTGGGTGGAACGATCTGCTACACAGGGAGGAGGACCGTGGGGAGTGGAGAAAGCTGGCTGTAAAATCTTCAGTGGTGCCCCCGTGGTCCGTGGGACTACGGAACAGGTGGAGGTAAAGAAGGTGATTTCACAACGCTAAGAATTGATGTCAGAGGCTTTCATGTCCCGCTTGCACACATCCCTGAAGTCCAGTGTTGGATGTCCTGAAGGACGGTGCTCTGCAGCCACTTCACTGTACAGAATTTCCTTGAGAATACGGCCATTCCAACGGAGGCAGAACCAACAAAGAAAAATAAAACACATATTTAGGGAATCTACCAGATCAGGAACAGATGGGCTGGTGACTGTGCCCTCCCAAGTAATGCCAAAGATTCGGCGGAAAATGATGCCCCTCTTCACAAAAGGCACATTCACTGCTAAAGAAGAAAAAACAATCCGAGTCTGTGCCCTAAAGTGTGAGGCAGTGTTTTCTCAACCTCAGCTCTAATTCACTTCATCCTCTGTGGTATTTTGCCATGGTCATGGAGCAGATGGCCGGTTTGACGCTTGGCTTCAGCAGTGTGGGGAATGAGGTTCTGAATCAAACAGAAATGAAAACTTCAATCAGTGGAAGTGACAGTGTGCCCACCCGCTGTGAACAGAAAGGCACTGAGTGGAAAGCAAAGGGGAAGAAAGAATAAAGTCCCAAACCTGAGAGTAGAGGAAGTAGTAGTAGTAGTAGTAGTAGTAGTAGTAGCAGTAGTAGCAGTAGTAGTAGTAGTAGTAGTAGTAGTAGTAGTAGTAGTAGTAGTAGTAGTAGTAGTAGTAGCAGTAGTAGTAGCTCAACACTTTTATAGATTGTCCTATCAGAAAGTGTGTGTGTGTGTGTGTCTGTCTGTCTGTCGGTCGGTCTGTATGAAGTCTTACGTCTTGCTTTCATTTTTTGTGGCTTTGTGGCTTTTGTTCGAAGTCATTTTTTTTTCTCTTGTTTATGTTTGCATTCTATATTCAGATACGTCTTTTTATTTCTCTTGTATTTCAACTCTTTACCTAGACAAGAACGGAAGGACTGAGAGAAACAGCGACACCCTTTAATTAATTGAACGTGAACGCCATACAAATTGAATGAAAATTCAAAACACCGGCCACTAAAACGATAAAGCTGTTCTGCCACCTGCTGGCCATGTCACATTTAATTAAGGACATTCTCTGTTTAGAATCTGGGACTGAGATCAAATTAAGCAAATAATCGTTTGTTTTTGAGTTTCCTCTGCACGTTAAGATCAAAACAACTCAGTTCCCCATGTAGGGAATTATTGTTGGTATTGTTTTTATTTTTTAATCAAAACCCAATGATTTTTTTTTTTTGGGGGGGGTCTTGTTTGAATCGGTTTAAACTCAGTGCTTGCCAAGAGATTACTTTGTGCAGTAGCTCTTTGCTGACTAGGCATATATACGGAACGTATTGTCAAACATTGTACGTGGATTGTCTGCCCTTGGTGTCAATGCCTTAATCTTGGCACAGATTATAGACGGAATTTCTCTCTTGGTCTCTGTCTGTCTGTCTGTCTGCCTGTAGGTTCCCTACACTGTGTGTCTCTCTCTCGTTGTCTGTCTGTCTGTCTGTCTGTCTGCCTGTAGGTTCCTTACACTGTGTGTCTCTCTCTCGTTGTCTGTCTGTTGTGTTGCATTTCTGTTAAGCGGTGTGTGATTTGCTATACACTATAAAACAAAAGTTGGCATTTCTGTGTGGAAACTGTGCGTCTGTCCTCTGTCTGTCTGACTCTGTCTGTCTCTGTCTTTCTGTCTTTCTGTCTTTCTGTCTATCTGTCTCTCTGTCTCTGTCTCTGTCTCTGTCTCTGTCTCTCTCTCTCTCTCTCTCTCTCTCTCTCTCTCTCTCTCTCTCTCTCTCTCTCTCTCTCTCTCTCCTTAAAATTAAGTTTAAACGCCAAGCATCTTCATTGACCAGAAAAAAGTCCCACCGCAGGAGTATGTACACATAGGAAGGAAAAAGAAACAGAGAGACAGAGACAGAGACAGACAGAAAGAGACAGAGAGGTGAATGCATACAGACAGACAGACAAACAGGAAGACAGAACAGGGAAGAGATAGAAAAACACAGAGAAGAATCAAGAAACAAGAGACAGCAAATGACACTGGTAGCAGCAGCAGCAGCAGCAGCAGCAGCAGCAGCAGCAGCAGCAGGCATTGGTAACCCAAGCTGTGTTTACTACAGCCGTCTTGATCCCACTGCGGGCTGGCTGGGTTCCTGGTGTCCCTGGTGTAACGCTGTTATGCAGGGCACAGGCTTCCTACCTGCCTGCCCTCACTAACCAGCTAGCTGACCAAAGCCATGGGGAACAAGACACTGTCAGTGTCACTGTCCATCCAGTGGTCAAACTCCAGTCACCTCTCGGGGGAGTGACCAAGCAACTGCCTTGCTTTCCTGGTGGACCTTCAGTGAGAACTCACAGTCTGTCTGTCTGTCTGTCTGTCTGTCTGTCTGTCTCTCTCTCTCTCTCTCTCTCTCTCTCTCTCTCTCTCTCTCTCTCTCTCTCTCTCTCTCTCTCTCTCTCTCTCTCTCTCTCTCTCTCTCTCTCTCTCTCTCCTCCCACACACACACACACACAGAACAGAAAGTGGCTTTGACATCCCTGGACAGCAAATGGCCTGCGTTGAGTATAGGGGGAAGTGGGGTATCAGGTCACACAATTAGTGTGGTGTTGTCCCCTGTATGTGTGCACTTTTGATACTGGCTATGGACTACTTGTTTGTTCGTCTGCTTCTTTGTTTCTTCTTGTTGGGTTTTTTTCCTTGACGCTGCTTGCTAAGTAGTTAAAAGCTAACTTTTTAGTTACATTTAGGACGAGAGTTACACAGCTGAAGGTAGGTCTTAACTAACGCAGGTACAGACAGGAAACTCGTTCAATGACACAGCACACAGGTCCTCCAAAATGATCTGCGGTCCCCATCAAGAATTGACCACCCACTATCTAAGCAGATCAATGAGAATCGTGAGTTAAGGACAGGTGGCACAGAGGGGGGATGGAGAGAGGGATGGCAGAGATACAAGCAAGGTTAGGGTGGCTGCTCCCCCGTGAGGATGCCTGGGAAGGGGAGGGGGGCAGCTAGTAGGATCTCCATCTTCTGAAAAACTCTGTGCTAGTAGTTTTCTCTTTTCTGTCTCTGTTGTTTCTGCCTTGTTTTTTCAGGTCACCTCCTTAATGTCTAACTTTTGTCTTCTTGGTCCATTCCCAGGCCTTTTCTTCTCAAGAGAGACTTTCACCTTCCCCTGTCCCGTTGTCCCGCGCACCGTGGGGGCACTACTGAAGATTTTGCATTCAGCTTTCTCCACTCCCCACAGTCCTCCACCCTCAGTAGCAGATTGCTCCACCCAAGGCCTGTTCAGTCTCTGATTTTGTCTTCCCATCGTTTCCTCTGTCTGCCTCTTTGTCTCCCTCCTCTTACTGTTCCCTGTAAGACTGTAAGATGTTCGTAGGACGTGCCCGTACCACTTTAGCTTGCGTTTTTTCACTTGTCAGAAGCTCTTCATATGGTCTGATGGCATTCTTTATTCTAAAGAAGCGAGACTTTAAAACAACACTTTTCTCTTACCCTGAAGGCGGATGCACTGGGCCTGACTTGTCAGATGCTTAATGGCAGGTGGATGCACTGGGCCTGACTTGTCAGATGCTTAATGGCAGGTGGATGCACTGGGCCTGACTTGTCAGATGCTTAATGGCAGCTCAACGCAGTTTTGCTCATGACAGACGCCTGTAGCTACTCTCAGAGTGTTGGACGATATTGCAGAAAACAAAGTGGCTGTGGACCTGTTCTGACAATGGAGGAGTGGGTGATGTTGATAGAATTGGTAAAAGCTCATTTCCCTGTGTTATTTGTCATCTCTGACCTCTGACCTCTGACCTCATGCAAGTAGTTCGTTTTCGTCCTGAAGAGTTATCTAGAAGATAGGAGATGTGTTGTAGTTGGGACAGTTTGTTTGTTGTGCTGTTTTGTTGCTGTCTATTTATGAATTGACGAGTAATTTTGTTTTGAATTATGTTAATATTTTTGGGTGTTATATCTGTTCCTTGAAAAAAAATTGCAGTATTTCATACGTAAACAGAGAGAGAGGAGAGAGAGAGAGAGAGAGAGAGAGAGGAGAGAGAGAGAGAGAGAGAGAGAGAGAGAGAGAGAGAGAGAGAGAGAGAGAGAGAGAGAGAATTATGCAGGTAGGCACACGTATCTGCGAATGTGTGTGTGTGCGCGCGCGTGCAAGCGCGTGTGTGTGCACACGCACGCGTGTTCATAGGCACACATGTTTACATATGTTTGTAGCATTTCCGTTCATTCTTCACGGCCATAGTTTTGCTTCATTTCTACTCAAGGAGTACACCTAAAGGCTCAAAGATGCTCCCTTTTAGTTCAGGGGCCCAGCTTCTTCCTGATGCCGGTAATAGGATTACCAGACCACACACTCTGTCTCCCACAGGCAGAAGACAGGCTGACACTGTCCAGAGTCACCTCAAGACAGGAGCTACAAGGCCTTCTGTTCAACCTGATCTGCTGTCAGTGTCCAGAGAGAGAGAGAGAGAGAGAAAGAGAGAGAGAGAGAGAGAGAGAGAGAGAGAGAGAGAGAGAGAGAGAGAGAGACACCACCCCCTCTCCTGACAGGCCAATGAGAATGGGGAGTTACAGCCACGTGGCTTCATGGAGGACAATGGACGACTGGTGGAAATATGAGCATGGTTGTTTTACTGGCTGTGAACTCGTGTGTCTTGTTCATTAGCAGACTCGTGGATGATGTTGTTGTTGATGATTATACTGGAGGGCTGGGCTGTTTTTTTGTCTTTTCGTTCCTTGGTTAAAGCTCTGAGTTCTGACAGAAAATGTAAGAGGTAATCATAATTCAACATCCCTGCAAAGTAGACAAAGAAACCGTTTTGTTAGGAGCAAAGCGAGAAGAAGAAGAAGAAGAAGGAAGGAAGGAAGGAAGGAAGGAAGGGAGAGAGGAAGGGAAAAAAAAAGGCTTCGGGGTATTTACCTATGAGCTACCTTGGCTTTTCTCAAGGATCAGAAAACATATGCCAAACGACCCCTCCCCCCTCTCCGTCACCTTCACCACCACCATCACTCCCTCCAACCTCTCCTTCCCCCTCCCAAACAAACCATCCAGGATAATTTTAAACGGTCATTCTGACAAAACATAAGTCAGAAAAAGCGCCCCACCATCACCACCACCACCACCAACATTACACCACCAACACCACCAGCACTTCCACCACCACCACCACCGACAACAACAACAACAACAATACAACAGCAACACTACAGAAACAGAGCACATACATGTACCCCCTGACAACAGACACACCACTCCAACAACAGAACATCCCCCTGTCCCCCTGTCAGGGACAGACAGACAGACAGACAGACAGACCTTGGGGACCGGACACTGACCACTCACTGGACAACAGCAGCAGTATCAGCAGCAGTATCAGCAGCAGGTCTGGACTTCGTTCATTCCCCCTGTCATCTGCTTCAGACACTGCAGGTTGACTCTGGCATTCTGCCAGCCTTCTGAACCACACGCTGTTCTTATCTAATGAACTCTTTTTCTTCCTTTGTTTAGGGTTTCACCCTCAACCCACTATCCTTTCAATATCTTGCAATCTGACGACCCGTGTTCGAATCGCGTTAGAGGGGATTTTCCTCTGAAGTTAACATCACTACTGACTCCACTCTCTCCAAAAGTCCTTCGGATAAGACTATAATAAACCGAGGCCCCGTATACGAACGCACGCAGAATATTTTGCGCACATGTTAGATCCTGTTCTGCTTTTTGGAAGCGTAGTGTGGTGGTGGGAATGGATAACAAAATTTACACACCTGTATACACACGAGGACTGGATGTAAAAATAACAACATATGAGTGCTTATTCCATTATCCTAGATATAAAAATAGATAAATAAATAAATTAAATACCTTTTGTTTTCAAGTGCTGGAGAGAGAGAGAGAGAGAGAGAGAGAGAGAGAGAGAGAGAGAGAGAGACAGACAGACAGACAGACAGACAGACAGACAGACAGACAGACAGACAGACAGACAGACAGACAGAGACAATTTAAAATATACTCCAGTTCTCTCTCTCTCTCTCTCTCTCTCTCTCTCTCTC
>CM060318.1:88971048-88973548 GCA_030674155.1 Stramonita haemastoma | reverse complement strand
CAAAGGGAGTGATAGGAAAGGGGAAATTCTTGCATGAAATTAAAAAAAAGCGGGAGTGCTATTTATACTGAAAGAGCCTCTGACATCTCCGCGGGGTGTGTGTGTGGTGGGGATGCTTTGAACTAATGAAACTAACGATGAAAACCCCCAAAAGGAAAAATTATAATTGTTTTCTGTAACTTTCTAATTTGTCAATACCCTCACCCGAACCCCATGTACGCACACACACAAACACATGTCAGTATAGCAAGCTCGTACGTACACATACACATGTCCAAAAATTAATGTTACACACACACACACACACACACACACACCACACACACACACACACACACACACACACACACACACACACACACACACACACACACACATACATACATACACACACACATCTCCCTAACAAATTGTCGTTCCTACCAGGAAGTGACATCACCATATTCTGACAAGCCATTGGGAACTGTAATCCTTATCATGTGACAAAGATGAAACGATGAATATATCCTGAAAAATAGGAGCATGACTTTAAACAAAGGATTCAGTTTGGTTTTTGTGGGGTGTTTTGTTTGTTTGTTGTTGTTTTTTGTTTTGTTCGTATATTTTGCTTGTTTCTTTATTTTCTTTCTTTCCTTGTTTGTTTTTACACCTTTTTGTTGTTCTTTTTGTCACGGGATCAGTGGCTGTGGTTAATGTCATTCCCAGAGCTGATTCTCTGCTCTTTCCTGGCAGTTGTGACAATCCTTGGAGACTGGGGAATGGCGGGTGGCTTTAAAGGCTGTCTCCCTGCCCCATGCAATCATTTTCACATGCTGGTTTTATTGGAAATAGATAAAGTCTTGTGCGTTTGAACTCAGCGCTACTTTCTGTCTTCTTTCTCTTTTTTCGATATTATATCTCTCTCTCAAGAGCAGAAGTTAAAGAAGGATGACGAAGTAAAGAAATAAGAGAAAGAGAGAGGCGAGGAAGGGAGAGAGACAGAGACTGAGACAGACAGACAGACAAATTTAATAGTTAGGGATACAGACACAGAGAGACAGAGGCATATAGAGAGACAGAAACATATACAGAGACTGATACTGAGACATGTGGACACAGAGAGAGAGAGAGAGAGAGAGAGAGAGAGAGAGAGAGAGAGAGGAGAGACAGAGAAAAAGAGAGAGACAGAGAGAGACAGAGACCGAGAGAGAAACAGAGACAGAGACAGACAGACAGACAGAAAGAGGCAGACAGACAGACAGACAAACAGATAGAGACAGGCAGGGGATAGAGAGGAGCACGAGGAGGAGGAGGAGGAGGAGGAGGAGGAGGAGGAGGAGGAGGAGGAGGAGGAGGAGGAGGGGAGAAAGAAGAAGAAGAAGAAGAAGAAAAAGAAGAAGAAGAAGAAGAAGAAGAAGAAGAAGAAGAAAAGAAGAAGAAGAAGAAGAAGAAGAAGAAGAAGAAGAAGAAGAACAACAACAACAACAACAACAACGACAACGACAACAACAACAATAACGACAACAACAACAAAAACAACATCATCAACAACAACAATAACGACAACGACAACAACAACATCATCAACAACAACAACAACAGCAGCAACAACAACAACAACAACAACAACAACAACAACAACAACAACAACAACAACTCTGATCAGTCAGTTCACATATGTTATGCAGTCAGTAGGTCTTCCAAAACCCATTCTTATAAAAATCAATACAATCTTGTACAAATTTCTTTGGCAAAGGAAGTATAGCAATAGACGGGCGTTCGAAAAAGTCAAACGGAAAGTAATGAAAACGGATTATAAAGACGGGGGGTTGAATATGGTTGATATGGTCGAAATGCAGGAGATATATAATCTGCAGTGGATAGGAAGACTGCATAATAGAAACACAGGCACCTGGTGTGCCATCCCTCTTTGGTATTTAGATAAAATTGCCCCAGGTCAACATGTGTTTGAAGTTAATTGTTATAGCAATGAAATGCAAGGACTTTCAGCTGTGAAGAACGGATTCTGGAGAGAAGTATATGCAACATTTTTAGACAAAACGTCAAAAGCTAGTTTGGAAAACGTATTAGCAGAACATATCGGACAGCAGCATCTCTTTAATAACAGACTTGTCAAGTATAAACATAGAATAATCAACTTTCAAAAATGGAAAGAAAAAGGGGTTTTACGAGTTAAAGATATTTGCAAACTACAGGAAAAACGTGTCCTGTCATTGTATGAAGTGACTGAGGTGCTGAACCAAAATAACGCAATAACTCTATTTCAGTATTATGCAATAATAAACGCAATCCCTAGACCATGGATTGAAACAATTACCAAGGGAACGGTTGATCTGTCAGTGGAAGAGCATGGAACTTTAGAAGCAAGCAAATTTGACGCCAAACCAAAGCAAATTAAGCACTATCTGATGTCAAAAAATGTAAATGAATCATTAACACCTCATGCAGTTGACTTCTGGCAAAGAAAACTGGACTACACCGTCGACAAACATGTTTGGCT